>PVJH01006682.1:0-99597 GCA_004026705.1 Nesogale talazaci
TATGAGCACTAGATACTGTGAAAACCAAGACAGAAAACCCTTCAGAAACAGCAACAGGACTAATGACTCCCTGAGGGTACGGGAATAGGGAGAGTGGGAGCTGATCACAATCACAACTGTGTAACTCCACTGTATTATAACTACAGCCATTTAAGAATTAACGTTTCAACAAAATTTTGCAGCTATGTCATGGTAATTCCATTGACTAATACTTCTGCAATTATTTGGCTCTCCCTATTTGAAATGAGCACAAATATGAATGTGGTATGTGTGGCTGTTTAGAGAAACAAAACCGGTGAAGATATGTATATAAGAAAAAATTTTTATGAAGGAATCTCATACGAAGAAGACATTTTAGCCCAGTCCAGCTCAAGTCCCTACGTCTCGTGCAAGCTAGAGCCCTTCTACAAACTCATATAGCTGCAGGCTGTTGGTGCATAAAGGGAAATCGAATGCAGGGAGATCACAGGTTGGTGGTTGTTAACTGGGCCCAAATGTGGTGGAAGCATGGCAGAGTACTGATAGCTTTCAGGATCAGGCAGCCCACGTGGAGCCTCCCCTAAGGACAAAGAGAGTCCCAGGAAGCAAGAAGGTGAAGGTGAAGGCTGTGATCTGAGTGACAGTGGGATACCACCCCGATACTTCCATATAAATTAAAGTTGGCATAAAATCTAACTACCACGTTGGATCTCTTCAAGTTGGTTGTCTTCCGAATTTCTTGACATAGAGGAATAAGCGCTTTCAAGGTTGTAGTTATTTATTGAAGTACCTCAAATAGTAAAGCCAATTATCCAACCTTTTCTTTTCACCTGTGCCTTCAATGGAGCTTAAACTTCTTCCTTTATCAACAGTGATTCTTGATCATGTGCTAGATCCTAAAAAGACTGAACATATATCAATTATTTCAGTTCCAAGACTATCTGGTCCTTTTATCTTCTTTTGTTTATTTTTGTATCACTCCAGTTTTTCCCTATATGATCCCTAATATTACAACATGAGGCCTAATTTTCTTTTTTTTTAATCACCCCACTGGGGGCTATACAACTCTTATCACAATCCATGCATACATCCATTGTGTCGAGCACATCTGTACAATTGTTGCCATCATCATTCTCAAAACATTCGCTTTCTACTTGAGCCCTTGGTATCACCTCCTCACTTTCCCCTTCCTCTCCACTTCCCCTCCCTCATGAACTCTTGATAATTTATAAATTACTCTTATTTTGTCATATCTTTCACTATCTGACATCTCTCTTCACCCATTTTTCTGTTGTCCATCCCCCCGAAAGGAGGTCATATGTAGAACCTTGTAATTGGGTTCCCCCTTTCTATCCCACCTTTCCTTCATCCTCCTGATACCACCACTCTCAGCATTGACCGAAAGGGAACATCGGTCCTGGATGCCCTGTGTTTCCAGTTCCTATCTATACCAGTGTACATCCTCTGGTCTAGCCAGTTTTGTAAAGTAGAATTGGGATCAGAATAGTGGAGTGGTGTGGTGGGGGGACATTTAATGACTAGAGAAAAATTATATGTTTCATCATTGCTACTCTGCACCCTGACTGGCTCTTCTCCTCCTCGTGACCCTTCTGCAAGTGTATGGCCAGTTACTTACAGATGGGCCTTGGGTCCCCAATCTGCACTCCCCCTCATTCACAGTGATTTAATTTTTTGTTCTTTGATACCTGATCCGTGGTCCCTTCACACCTTGCGATCACATAGGCTGGTGTGCTTCTTCCATGTGGACTTGGTTGCAGCTAGATGACTGCTTGTTTACTTTCAAGTCTTTAAGATCCAGATGCTATATCTTTTGTTCGCTGGGCACCATCAGCTTTCTTCACCATATTTGCTTATGCACCCATTTGTCTTCAGCAATCTTGTTGGGAAGGTGAGCATCATGGAATGCCAGTTTAATAGAACAAAGTATTCTTGCATTGAAGGAGGACTTGAGTGGAGGCTCAATGTCCATCTGCTACCTTAATACTAAACCCATAAACATATGCACATAGATTAATTTCCCCATCCTCATATATGGATATATTTACATACGTACATGTCTTTATTTAAACCTCTGTAAATGCCCTTTGCTTCCTGATTCCTTCCTCTATTTTCTTTTTTTTTCTTGTCACATTTTCATGTGACTTAATTAATTTTCTATTCTGTCCTTTCAGCTTGAGAAATGTGTGTGGTTCCTTCTCCTTTGGTTTTTCTAGCAGCTCTATTTTTTTCAGATTTCCTCATATTTCATCTTGTTTTCTTAAGCTGCATTTTGAAATTTTCTCATTTTTATCTGTAAAGATTTATTTATTTTATTAGTCTTTTTATTGGGCGCTCTTACAGATATTGTGTAGCAATTTGTATTTCAATTAGATGGAGCATAATTGTACAGATACTACACCATTAGTAGTCCAAGTTGGATTTAGAAGAGGAGTAGAGAAAAGGATACAATTTCTGACTTCAGATGGATATTGGCCAGGGATTTGAACTGGATCATTGCAGTTTGCCCCCATACTGAAAATTTGTCTTTCTAGAACTGATATATAGAATCAGAACCCACATATTCACAAGAATTAAAGGAATCACCTGGGAATCTTGCTAAAATGCAGATTCTGTTTCAGTGTTTCTAGAGTACAAAAACAAATTCTCAGCAAGACATTGAACTGGAAAGAACTGGCCCAAAGTCTTGATCTGTGCTGAAAGCAGTAAGTACCAGAAAGGAGTTTGCTTGCATATTAACAACCACATGAAAGTGTCCAACTGTGTATTTCCTAACACATTATGAATAACATTATGAAGAAATTGGAATTACAGAACACTTAACTGTACTCATGAGGAACTGTACATGGATTCACTGCTGCCTCCATGAGCACTCACGGGGATCAAAGCATAACATCTTCAATCTTTTCTTCATTTATCATGTTACCTATTTGTTGTGAGGATTTGGGCCTTCTTTTCACTGGATTGTAATCCGTACTAAAAGCTGTAATCTTTGATCTTCACCAACAAGTCCTCCTCACTTCCAACAAAAAAGGTTGTGCTGTATGCATATGAAAGTGTTAATAAACTTTCCTTCAATCCCAATGCAGCATTCTTTTCCATATAATCCAGTTTCCCTGATTATTTTTGTTTGGCACACAGATTGAATAAGTATGTTAATTGTATACACCTCTGATAAACACCTTCCCCAAAATTATACCATGCAGTAACCCAATGTTCTATTTACACAACTGCCTCTTGATCCATGTGCCCACATGATCACAATGAAATGTTCTGGAATTTTCATTTTTTTCTCAAATGCTTTTGCATAGTCAATAAAACACATTAAATATTTTGTAGGGGGTTTGCTATTTCAAGCAAGATGCCTATGAGGTCACCAATGATGTGCATTTTTCTGAATTCTGCCTGTCAATCCTGACAACAACCTGTCAATGTATTACTGAAATAGTTGCTGGATAATCTTCACCAAATTTGATCTCCCTCATAGAGCAGTGGGTAGAACAGTGCTAGTTTTCCATCTATTCCCCACCCTGAGTCTTGAGCATCAGGACATTTGCACTTGAAAATTAATGGAGATTCACCTAGGTCTTCTGAGAGACTAGGGAAAAAGTGACTTGTTTGACTTTTTGAACTGGAAGGGAGGTAAGCAGTCACTTGTGGGTATGCTTATGCTGAAAAAAGTCTGTGCCCATGAGAGACTCCAAACCTGAACATTAAAGGGGCCTATGGGCAACCTGGAATGCTCTCTAGGTGACCACCTGGATTCACTTATTGAATTGAAGTGGAAGAAAAAGAGCAATGAAGAGCTGGGTTGAATTGTACCTGACACCCAGATACAAGGAAGGGCTGGATGTGATAAATCTAAAATGCTATGTGGAACCTAAGCTTATGTGGCATGACCTCGTCTGAGAGGTGTAGGATTGATGGGAATATGTGAAGGCACCACTGGTCTTAAATGGAGGTGTGTGTGTGTGTGTGTGTGTGTGTGAATTCCTAAACTTGTTACTAGTATTAATGACTTTGCCTTGAGGAACTAGGATGGAGTTGACCAGAACCCAACTAAATTAAGAGAAAGATACCTGACCCTGTGAGCTAGTATACTGTTTATGGTATTGATGGATGGCTTTCTCTGGATTTGACTTTGCTTGTGTCTGCAGACACACACATTTTCAACTGGAATAAAGATTCTTTATAACAAAGAGCATACTTGTGTCCACTGGAATGACTGAGATGGATAATTTAGAAATTGTATATGCAAACTAGCAGGAAGATAAACACATTAAGTGGCTAACCTGTAAACTTTTACGGGTGTCTTTAGCCTTAAATAAGTCGAACAAGGGAGGATCTCCACTAAATAGTTTTTTTCTTTTACTGAGGGGTCTAGGAAAGAGAGGAGGACATGAGAGGTATAGATAGGATTATAGGTTTCAGATATTGGTGATTGCTAAAAGAGGTGCAATTGTTAGCTATAAAATATTTTTGTTTTGTTAATTTATAGAATATAAACTGTTAATTGGGTTGTGTGTTTTAGGCTGTATGTGTGTTTGTTGTAACCAAACACAAGTATGGTTTTATTGTTGCATTTGATTGAGGATTATATAAGCATGTGAGTGTATACAGATACCAAATTGACACGAATTGAACATTGATGGTCAGATTTTATGCCAAATTACACTTGTGTGAAGGTAAAAATGGAATCCAACCTATCGATCAGATCACAATCTAATGATATCTTCTTGGGGGTGGGGTCTTTTTTTAAGAGACACTGTGCAGAACTTCTTGTTCTCTTGCCTTTCTCCTTCCTGCTGGAATTGATCCTGTGCCTCTTGTCTAAATATGACAGCTTATGTGACCTTCTGCTGTTAGGCTGCTAGCAGGCTACCATGTTCCTGTGCACCTTGGATCTATGTGACTCTGTACCCACTGGACTATGATCACCCACTTTACCAGCTTGCTCTCCTGTTTTGGCAGTCAGCACCTACCTGGTTCTGGAAAGCCTCCAGTTAGCACATGAACCATGGCTTTTATTGGACAGGGCTAGACTGCCTGCTTGATAAAAATTTTTGATATGAAATTCTCCCCCACCCCCACTCCCTCTGGGTACGTGTATGTATCCTGGTTTTGTTTCTCTAGAAAGCTCAGCATAACACAGAGAATAAAACAGAACATACTATACATGCTGATACACCATGAGAGCAATGGAAGATGTAGATGGCACAACCTTGCTTGCAGAAAGTAAGAATGGCATGAAGCACTTGCTGACATAGGTCAAGGATTTTAGCCTTCAATATAAATTCAGTGCAAAGAAAATAATCCTCACAAATGGTCCAGTGCATAGCATTACTATAAATGGGGGGAATAAAAGATGGAAATGGACAAGGATCTCATTTTTCCTTAAATTCACAATCAATTCTCGTGGAAGCTTTAGTCTAATCAAACAATTCATTGCCTTGGGTAATCCTGCTGCCAAGAGCTTTTTAAAATAGAGAAAACAAGAATTTTACTTTGAGGACATAAGTTCACCTGACTAAGCCATGGTAATTTCAATTTACTTACATGCTTGTGAAAGTTGATCACTGAAAGGAAAGACAAAAATAATTGATACATTTGAATTATGGTGCTGATGAAAAACACTGTAATTCTCCTTAGTAGGGATGATGATGAGACATCATCTTATGTATTTTTTAAGTTTATCAAGAAAGGCCGCTCTCTAGAAAAAGAATACCATGCTTGGTAAATTAGAATGTTAGCATAAAAGAGGAAGACTCTCAATGAGCTTAATTGACACAGTGACTATAACAATGGACTCAAAGATAACAATTGTGAGAAAAGTGCAGGACTTGGCAGTCTTTCATTCTTTGTGTATGGGAACACTGTGAGTCAGAAATGACTTGGTACCACCTAACAACAATAAACATAGTGCTCAGAGGAAATTTCTACAGAAATAAACACACATATTTAAATAGAAAAGATCCAAAATCAACACCTTAACCCAACATCTCCATTGATTAAAAACAAACAAACCAGCATTCAGCAAAGCTTAGTGTCTGACTCAGCCAGGCCCTGTGCTCTGCATTCCTGGGTCAAGGGAAAAATCTGCTCGAACAGTGCCAGAGAATTCTATCAAGCATTCGGAAAAGAGCTGATATCAATTCTACACAAACTAGGCAACAATATACAATAAGAAAAAACAGTCCAATGAAGTGGTAGGCAAAAGACCTGAACAGAAGTTTCACAAGGACATAAACCTGAATGGCAAGTAAGCATATGAGAAAACGCTTCCAATCATTATCCACAAGGGAAATGGAATTTAAAACAACTATAATATACCACCTAGTACTGTCAAAGATAACGCACTTCAAAAAATCAGAAAGCAACAAGCATTGGAGTGGTGAGATAGAAACTCTCATCCAGTGCTAGCAAACCTATAGATATGTGCTACAATTATGGAAATCAATTCAGTGATACTTAAAACAAATGAAAATAGAGCTACCACATGACCCAACAATCTCACTATTGGGCATATACTCAGAAAAGGTAAGAAACAGCTCACATCCAGATTTGTGCTCCAATTCATCACGGCGCAGTTCACAATCACAGAGTTTGAAAAATTCACGCACATACATGCAATGCTGCACTACACATCCCTATAAAGCAGTGATGAATGCATAAAGCACACAGGGTCATGGGGAGAGTTGGAGGAAGTTATGCTAAGTGAAGTAAACCACACACAAAAGGACAATTACAACATGAGTCCACTTTTTGCTTTTGGTTTTTTATTTTTGTTGTGGTTGTGTTAGTTCTTCTGTTTTTTGTTTTCTTTTGCTGTTATGTCTTGCTTTGCTTTCTTTTTGCACATAAGAACAAGATAGGGCTGAGCCCCGGTGGCGTAAGTGGTTGAGTGCAGGACTGCGGCTCACGGGCTTGGCAGTTCAAATCCAGCGGCGGCTCTCAGGAGCAGCCCTGGGTAGCATCAGAGTTAGTGATGCCCCCCCTCAAAAAAAAAAGAACAAGATAGACAGGATGTATAATCTGGAGGAGAGAACAGTGCAGGTGGCACAACTTTCCTTGCTGAAAGTAAAGAGAGACAGAGATCAAAGGCCACAGCTTTCAGTATGGATTGCTAATCATAAGGAGAACAAATTCAGAACTGACGCAAGGCAATGAGTTTTATACTGCAGCTTTGTTGTTATATTTTAGTCTACTTATTGCAGCCAGTGTAACAAATCATCTCATCAGAGCACTTCCTCTTTGTCTCTGAACTTCTATTTTAGCAATGTAACTCATCAGAGACTTATCACTCCTGGTAACATGCGGAAAAGAATTCGAGAGGGGTTTTGCACCCTCAATTACAAGAATAAGTCTGAAATTCTGCTTGTTCTTGCTGCAGTATATTAAATATTCTTCACCAATACTTAATTTAAATCCATCATTTCTTCATTTTTCTTCCTTTTATTGTCCATAATGTATCTGCATTCTCATGAGACTATTGAAAATACTATATCTTAGTAATTAAAGAGAACATTTACAACAAATTTACCAGGGCAATATATTCTTTTACTTCTTGGCTGATGCTTCCATAGGTTTTCATTGTGGAGTCGCAGCAAGCAGCTGGTGTGCCTGTTTTAGTGTAGAGCACTGTGGATCTTGGGCAGAATTTCCCTAGTCAGATAGACTGTCGAGTAGGCCAGCAGAGGTTCCTGCAGCAGTGTGGAGCCCTAAAGTGTGTTGCAGGAGTTGTCCTAGGCAGCTGAGTAAAATTAAATCCTTGACAAATTCAATTATTCTATCCACTTATCATGATGCTGCTTATTGATTCCGTTGCATTTTTGTTTTATTTTCAACAATTCATACTAAAAGCTGTAGTCTTTGATGTTCTTCAGTAAAAGCTTCAAGTCCAAGGACTTCCAGCAAAATGGCAACTTAGTAACACATACCAGAAGGACTCCACAGAAGTCGGGGCAGGAGACCAACCGAGAGGGAAATTCCACACTGCTAGATCACAGGAAGAGCACCACAAAGAGAAGTAGCACAGATCCAGTAGGTTTTGAGGAGCAGTGGGCTTTTGGCTTACCACTGTGTCCTTTACAGCTTAATCTTAGCCCTACCTCAGTCATGCCCAGATCCAGGCTCTTTTGGCCGCCCTACGGCTTCACTTCAACACGGTAACAGTTTTCTGCCACCTCTGGGCAGGGTTTAAACCCCTCAGGTCCCACAGTTAGGCAATTGGGACTCTCTTTTCTCTTTCTCCCCGTGGGCACGGTTTTGTGTGTTTTATTTCCTCTTCTCTTTTCTCTCTCTGCCAAACTTCAAGCCCCTCCCCTTAGACGAGGGCAATTACTCCTACTCACCATCCATTTGGGGGAGCTCTGTCCTCTACATGGCTGGGTAAATACCGCTTCCTCCACAGGAAACTCACACCCACACTCCAAAGTCCTTTAAGTGGCTTGGGGAAAATCCCACCTACCCAATATAGCTGGGGAAATTCCGCCCACAGGGAAACTCACACCTACCCTCCAAGGCCTCTGAGGAAACTCCTGCCAGCCTTTTGGGGTTCTTCACTGGGTTGGGGAAACCTCTGTCCACCTTTCACAGCACTAAATGTGACTGGGGAAGCCCCTGCCCATCCTCTGTGGTCCCACGTGGATGAGAGAACCTCCTCCCACCTATTGTAGTGCCTCACATGGCCGAGGGAAACTCCTGCAATACTCTTTAGTGCTCCACACTGCTGCAGGAACCTCTGCCTGGCCTACTCAACAGCCTATCAGCCAATCCTGCCCAAGATCCACAATTCTCCACACGAAAGCAGGCATACCACCTGCTTGCTGCAGGCACCCCTAAGCACCTTCTGTGACCCCACAAGTCTCAGTAGGTCACACCACCACAGCTTTCTGTGAGATCATCCAGTGTAGCACCAGCCTCATCGTTCCATAAGTACCAAACCAACATCTTCTGAGTACCACCTTGTCCTTGAAATAATAGACGACTGGTTGACTTGGAAAGGAGCGAATCCACAATAGGATAAAGCAGTAGCCCAATCCCATAGTGCCATAAGCTACTGGCAGTTGTGAGAAACTTTCCTATGTCTCTCCCAGAGAGAGCCTAATATTCTTTGACTCTCTGAAAAATAGCGCCAGGATCTTCTAAAACCACACAATGCAAACAGCAAGAGGCCCCAATTACTTCAACATATAACATGGTACCCAAAAAAGACAATGTTAGAAGGATTCCTGAACAGAACGATGGGCATAGAAGAAGCAGACCTTGATCTGCCACAGAAAGAAATGTTCAGAATGTTGCTGGAGTCATACAGGATATGAGGGAAGCAATACAGAAAAAAGGATGAAAGAGGAGATAAAGACCATACCCTGAAGGGCCATACCAGAGCCAAAGGACAAGATAACAAAAAACAGTGGCACATTCAGAGACTTTGCCATTCGACTGGAGGAGGCCGAGAACTGCATCAATAACCTAGAGGACAGCTAAACAGACTTTAAGAAAGATAAAAAAAATGTCAGGGGATCGTTTTGGACAATTTCTGTTGGTTTATATGGCCTGCTAACTTATTGATCTTTTTCTTTACTCATCAGTTCTGATATTATATTTTTAATTTAAAATTCTCCATTTGGTTTTCATATAGTCTGTTTATTTGCTGAAATGTTCTATTTATTTCAAATGTGTTTGCACTTGCCTATTAAATTTATTTTTCTGGTATTAAAATATGAAGTACTTTTAATAAGAACAGCTCATTTTTAATCATTTTAGAATAAATGATGAAATGCTACTAGTTATAGTTACTCAATAGTAAAGAAATGTTCATAGGTGACATAATCAATATTTTCAGGATATTCCTTCCCAAACTATTTTTTAAATAGCCTGGTTGGCATTTAATTCACATAATCATATAATGTAACAGTTCAAACATATTAAGAAGAGCTGTGCAATCATCATTACTATCAATTTCAGATTATTTTTTTCTTTCTTATAGTCATTGTTATCTCCCATTTCCCTTCAACCTCCCCTGTCATGTCTCTAAATTATTAATTCAGTGACTATCTCTATAGATGTACCTACTCTGGATTTCATACCTAGAAAAGCATACAAAACTAAAGCAATAAACAAACTACAACAACCACAAAACAAAAGAGAAGAACCCCACTAGAAGAGAAAACAGAATGCTCATGTATTAGAAGTGGAAATAACTTTAAATGGGGTCCAACGGGGGATCAGAAGATACATTTTAACTTAACTATATCTGTCACAATTGCCTCTATAATGTTCTCTGTCTAATAGTAAGGCAATCCACATCTCTAGACTATGATGAGAGGGAATTTGCTAGATGCTTAATCCAATTATTCTTATGATGGCTGCTTTGAAATCTGAGCCTTGCATTTCTGATAGCATGCCATCTCACTGTTGGCAAGTAATGATTTTTTTCATGTAATTATAAAGTTTCTCATGACTTAATATAATGATTAATTTATTAATTATTTTTTGGAGTTGTGTTATACATATTTGGATCAAATTTAAGTGGCTCTCTCTCACACCGTGGTCGAGGGGCAAAGGCAAGAAAGTACTGGAGTTTTAATGCCAAGTGGAATTGCAAGTTCTGGTTCTTAGTTTGTTTTCTGTGGCACTTGATGCTGCCAGGGGCTGCCTCTTTATTATAGATGAGTATGGAAGTTATCCCTCCTCCGCAGAAGTCCTCCATTGATTCCTGATGCCTCATTGACTAGACAGGGTAGCAGCAACATTCCATATGACTTCCACCATTGCAGCCCAAAGATGTGTTTATTACCACAGAGTAGTTTTTTCTAGTAGTTTTTTTTTCTAGTAGGTTTTTCTCTGACAGTGGGTTTTCCAAGGAGGCACAACTGAGGATGAACAGAAGTGCTGCAATGCTGCTAAGTTTGGTGGAGAAGGAATCGCCCTCTTCCAAAACGTGGACAAGAACCACCAATCCATTGCCATAAAGTCAACTCCAACTCCCAGTGACTTGATAAAGAGTTTCTGAGGCTTTAAATAATTACGGAAGCATGTAGTCTTATCTTTTTCTCACAGAGGGCCTGATGGGTTTGAATCGCCAGTCAAGTGGTTAGCAGGCCAACTCTTACCCAATAGTGCCACCAGAGTTTCTTGAAGGGAGAAAGGCACTAGCCCCTGACTCAATCATTCTGATACCACCCAGGAAACAAGGAGTAAGGAATTAGAGCATTGCAGCGTTGCACTTTAGAGCCTGGAAAATGTACAGGTAATATTTTTTCATTTTTCTTTATTTTAGTGTCCTTTACAGTTTTGAGAAGTACTGGTCAAGTATTTTGTAGAATGGTCCTCTACTGAAACTTCTTTATCATTTCTCAAGATAAGAATGTGATTTGTGGAATGTGAGGAGTAAACTTACAAGTAAAACTCTATTTTTATTGCAACATTTTTTTCTTCGTTTTGTTTTGTCTTTTCCTCAATGATTTCATTGGGGGCTCTGACAGTTTTTATAACATTCCATAAAAAATGTTCCATACATCATTTGTATGCTGCCATCTTCATTTCCAAATATTTTCTACTTCACCCCTTAGTATAAACTCCTCTTTCCTCCTCCATTTTTTTTATAAATCCATGTATTGGGGGCTCATACAACTCCCATTATGATCAATACATACGTCAATTGCAGACCACATTTGCACACTTGTTGCCATAATCACTTTCAAAACATTCTCCCTCTGCTTAGGCCCCCAGTACCAGCTCCCAACATTTCTCCTCCCTCTGTTTCCCCCTCCCCCATGAACCCTTAATAATTTACAAATTGTTATTACTTTTTCATACACTGTCCAATGTGCCCCTTCACTAACTTGTCCATACCCCACAGAGGAAGTTGTATGCAGATCCCTGAAATTGGCTCCCCCTTTCCATTCCACTCTCCCTCCACCCTCCCGGTATCACCCTTCCCACTACTGGTCCTGAGGAATCATCTATTTTAAATTCCCTATGTTTCCAGCTCCAGTGTACATCACTGATCTAGCTGGACTTGTCAGGTAGAATTGGGATCATGATAGTGGGTGAGAGGAATTTGAGAACTAGAGGAAAGTTGCTTATTTCATTGTTACCACACTGTACCTTGACTGGCTCATCTCTCCCCTACAAACCCTCTGTAATAGGATGTCGCTTTACCTACTGAATGACTTTGGTTCCCCAGTCTGTACTCCCCTCATTTATAATGATATAATTTTTATTTCTTTGATGCCTGATACCGAATCTCTTGGACACCTCATGGTCACACAAGCAGGCTGGTGTGCTTCTTCCATGTGGGCTTTGTTGCTTCTGAGGTGGATGGTTGCTTGTTTACTTTGAAGCCTTTAATACCCCAGATGCTATATCTTTTGATAGCTGGGCACCATCAGCTTTCTTCACCACCTTTGCTTATGCACACATTTGTCTTCAGTGACTGTGTCAGGAAGGTGAGCATCATGAAATGCCAGCTTAAAAGAACAAAATGTTCTTGAACTGAGGAAGTACTTGAGTGAAGGTCCAATGTCCATCTGCTGTCCTAAAACTACCCTATAAGTATATGCACATTGATCTATTTCTATCACATTTTTATTACAACCATTTTTATATTATTTGAGCTTCTTATCTAAGCTTTTTTTCTCAACAGTTTTATAGGCACATAATTTACATATCACACCATGAAATAGTTCAGTCATATCAAGGTGAACTATATAATCACTACCCCATTAATCTTAGATTATCCGGCTTACTTCACTCCCACGTTATGGTTAAATCGCCTTTAAAATAAGTTGTGCAATCACAATCATTTCCAATACTCCCTCCCTCTTCCCTTCTTCATTATTTACTCTCAAGGGTTCCTTTCCCTCCCTTTCAGCCACCCCCTTACATCCCCTACAGCCCTTTGTATCAGTTATTATCATTATGCAGCCATTCTTCCTGTGCTTCACAGCTGGAATACCCAACAGAAAACAATAAAAAATAAATCACACTACGGTGGTAAGTATAAGATCATATTAGTATAAAGACAAAATTGCAAATAGTGCTTAAGAAGGAGAAGACCCCCATCAGCATTCAAGAGGCCAAGGAAGCAAGTTCCGTCATGGAACAACTAAGATATTTGCACACAGTACAAATTCAGGTCACATCTATATGGAGATCAACTGGCTAGGTATAGAGTTTGATCCAGCATAACCAAGATAACAGTGGTCTCTGCCTGATAGTAAGGCTCTTCAGGACCTTGCCTTTGACCGTAGTGGATCTGCCAATGACTCAGTCTGACTAGATACACTGCAGATGTGTTTGGGACTCCCACTGTCCTCCATAGCCTTCTAAAAATTGGGTGTTCATAATTTTAGCTCTGCTACTTTTCTTTCTGTCGTATTTAAATTTTGTAATTGTTATCTTTGAGTCACACAGGTTGGTGTGTTTCTTCTGTGTGGACTTAGTTGATTTCTCACTTACTTGTCTCTTTGCTTCTAAAATACAAGCCTTTAAGACTCCAGACACTATTCCAAGTGATAGCTGGGCACCATTTACTTTCTTTACCACAATTTGCAGTAGCCTCCTTATCTTCAGTGGTCATTTCATGAAGGTGAATATTGAGCAGGGCTATGATGTAAGAATTATTATACTTAAGTTAGAGCTTAACTGGGAGCCCAGAATTCTTTTTTTTTTCTTACTTGACTTGGTAATTAATGCATATATCATATCATTGCATAGTTCAACCATGTCAACATAATTGTACAATTACTTTCCATATAATCTTTGCCTTCCTCGGATGCTTAAAGTCATCTCCACCCCACTATATCCTCCCTACCCACAAACCCATGTTATTTTTTCTTTCGCTATGGGCTCAATGCCCTTGGGTTTGGAGTATCAGGAAATCAAATAACAAAGCTTCAAAAGGGTGACCCCAATGGCAACACACCTCTGAGATACACCCTAACATTAACAAGCCTGAGCAAAATATGACCCAATGGCCATCATGGGATTGCCAGCATAATACATGTCTTAATATGGCATACAGGGAGTTGATGAATCAAGACCTTATTTGTCCACCAATCAAAAGTGCAGCTCTTGTAGAGCTGTCTGTTGCTCCCTCACACACCAGGTAATTTCCAGCTTAAGTCCTCAGGTTGCAGGTACTGAGGTAGATCCCAGCTCATCCAGTGGGGCTCCCCTATGGGGTTTCACCGATGCTGCCACTGCAGCATGGCATGTGCCCCAAATAGCCAAGATTTAGTGCCCCAGCATTCTATGGCATCCAACCTGGCTTCCTGTGCTACCCTCAGATGCCCTAGGACAATTCTACCCACACACTGCACACTGTACACCACTATCTCACATTTTTTTAAGTCCACAAACAATCCACATGGTCTCACTATAAATGAAATTTGATCACTAACTAAAGTAGTATTTGTCATGTTTCTCGATTATATATATGGTCATTCGTGAAACCACTTGGGCCTGATATATTATTTTTGGAAGGTTATTAGTTATTGATCCAATTTCATTCACATGTATATAGCTCCTTTCATTGTCTACTTTTATGTTAAATTTAGCAAGGCTTCATTTTGTTTTAGGAGTTGATCCATTTCATCTAAATTATCAAAGTTTAGAAAGTTTCCTATTTTTTCTGAAGTTCATGTGACAAATAGTGATGCTTTCTATTTCATCTTATCATAATTTGCATTTTCTAGATTAATCTAGCTAGGAGTTTGACATTTTATCTTTTCTACAGGTCATATTTTGAGTTTATAGTTTTTCTCTCTCATTTTTCTATTTTTAATTTTGTTGATATCTGCTCCAGCTTTTTCTTCTACTTAATGTAGTCTTATACTGCTCTTCTTCTTCTACTTTCCTAAGATTGAAGTTTATTTTAATTGTTTTTTTATCTTTTAGAATATGCATTTGAAGATATATATGTCCTCTCATTTTATTTTACCACATTTGTGATTTGCATTTTATTTAGTTCAAAATATTTCTAATCTTCAAGGCTTCTTCTTTGACCCATGCATTATCTAGGAGTATAGTATTTAATCTACAAATATTATTTTAATATCTGTATTAAATATCATTTAATATGATAATACAGATCATTTTATTTCACCATGCCACTGTTGAAGGAAGTACTCTATAAGTACCAATTAGATCAAATTGATTAATATGCTTTTGATGTCAGAGATATTGATTTTATGTTTGCTTGATTTGTCTAATCACTGAGAGAGGAATAGTGGAATGGCCAACTATCACAGCGAATTCATCTATTTGTCCTGGAGCTGTATACAATTTTATCTTACACATTTTGATAATTTGTTGTTACATTAAGACACATCAAGAATTGATATGCCTTATTTTTAAAGTGGCCCTTTTATCATATTATATCCCTCTTTATTTCTGAAAATTTTTTCTTGCTCAGACATCTTTGTCTGAAACTAATAGAGCTATTCAAACTTTTATCTTTAAAATAGGCTTTTATTGTGAATTGGGTGAAGGTTTATAGAGCAGATTTTTTTTATATTTCCTTAGTGTTATTGGTTATATTTAGACCTGTGTATGGGAGCAGTGAATTACTTAATGTGGCTCTTCTCAGAAGTCTTACACTCCTTAAAATAATCAATTACTTGGGACTAAAAAGGCAGTATTTGCCCAAGGACAAAGTTCAGAAGGC
The DNA here is from genome assembly GCA_004026705.1 of Nesogale talazaci. Classification (NCBI taxonomy): domain Eukaryota; kingdom Metazoa; phylum Chordata; class Mammalia; order Afrosoricida; family Tenrecidae; genus Nesogale; species Nesogale talazaci. The sequence continues at coordinate 15,671 of PVJH01006682.1, forward strand.
AGGGATAGTCAGAATCCAACAGAAAATGGAAATGTGAAACACAGGAAAATTGGGATAAATGCCATTGCATTAGGACACTAAATTACTATATTAATGACATGAAACAAATTTGCAGGAAGTATGAAATGAAAACAAATTTTCTCTGTAGCAAGGGATAAACGTTAAGTATACCTTAAGCCAATGTGTCAATAATATCTGTACATTTGAATGGTATAAATCTACCAAAGGAAAGACAGGGATTGTCAGAGTTGTTAAAAAATATCAAAGCCCACCCCTGTAAAATAACCCACTTGAAATGTCAGGACATATAGATTAGATGTAAAGACTTAAAGAAGCATATGACCTGCTAAAACTAATGAAAAGACCCAGACACCACTACGAAATTAATTCCAACTCATAGAAACCCTTTAGGACAGACTAGAACTGCTTCTGTAACTTTCTAAGACCATAAATCCTTATGATAATAGAGAGCCTCATCTTTCCCCACAGGGAATGGCTGGTGGTTCAAACTACTGACCTTGCTGTTAGTTGCCTAATCTGCAGCCCGTGACTCCACCAGGTTCCTCGAATCCAAAGACAGCTGTACATAATTCTCAATAAAGAAATACTGAAAACATATTCCTTGTAAATGAGAAACAGACAACCTGCCCTTTACCATTATACCTATTCATGATTGTACTGGAAACTGTAGCCAGAGCAAGAAGACAATGAGGGAGAATAAAGAAAGTGTAAATTAGCTAAAAAAAAAAGAAGAAGAAGCAAAACTCTTTATTTTCAGGTGATATGGTACTGTACAAGAAATATACCTATGACAGCAAAAAAAGGAAAATTAATTGAAAAATTCAGTATTATCAAAGCATAAGGATAACATACAAAAATTAGTATGATTTCTTTACACTAGTAATTAGAATTAGAAAAAGAAAATCAGGAAAATAATATATTTACAATAGGCATAAATAAATATAATAATAAATAATAAATATATATATAAATTTTTTGGCATCACTGCCTCTGGTGGTCGTGGGCACTACCCAGTGCTGCTCCTGAGAGCAGCTGCTGGATTTGAACCACCAAGCCCGCGGGCCACAGTCCCACACTCAACCACTTACACCACCAGGGCTCAGCGATATTAATAAATATTAAATATAGGCAGAGTAGCCAAAGTCTTATACAAAGAAAACTATAAAACTGTGAGACCTACAAATATGGAAGACTATACCATGATTGTGGGTAGGACTTAACTTTGAGAAAATGTTAACACAAGCCAAAGCAATCTACAAATAAAATACAATAGCAAAACGGATTCCATCATCCATTCTTTGATGAAGATGACAATTTGCATAATAAAGGTCTTCAAACCTAATGCTCTGTCCTTCTTCAGATAGTCTCGTTTCTCTGTTTATCTGCTCAGCATACAGACTGAGTTAAGTATGGTGCGAGGACTCAACCCTTACCCACACCTTTCTTAATTTTAGATCATGCAGTATTTCCAATTGGTTCACATACCTCCTTTTTATCGATATACAAGTTCAACATGAGCAAAATGAATTGCTCTGGAATTCCTATTCTTCTCAAAACTATCCAGAGTGGTGTTTTTTTTTATGAGTTGAATATCTTTTCATAGCAGTAAGTAAACATCTTTCTGGTGTTCTCTGCTTTCAGCCAAGATTCACCTGATTTCATCAATGGCACTCCTTGTTTCACTTACTCTCCTGAATCCACCCAGAATTTCTGACTGTCCCCTATATTGCTGCAACTGCTTTAAAATGATTTGCAGCAAAAAAAAATGTTCCCTGAAACTGATATTAATGATATTATTCTGTAATTTGAGCATTCTGTTCAGTCAACTTTTATGGACTAGTTACAAATATGGACATCTTCCAGTCAGTTGTCCAGGTAGCTAAGGAATCTTCCAAAGTTCTTGGCACAGACTAACTCGTGAGTGCTTCCAGTGTCTCATCAGGTGTTGAAACATTTTAATTAGCATTCCATCAATTCCCAGAGTTTTGCTTGGGGCTAGTGCTCACAGTGCTGCATGGAGTTCTTTCTTCAGCACCATTGGTTCTTTTTCATCTGCCACCTCCTGAAATGGTGGAATGTCAACGAATTTTGGTACAGTGACTCTGTGTACTCTTTCCATCTTCTTTTGAAAAACTGTCCTAGATGCTTCAATATTTTTCAGATAAAAATCTATCAATATTGCAACTTGAGGCTTGACTTTTTTCCTTCAGTTACTTCAGTTTAAGATACACTGAGGATGTTCTTTCTTTTTGAGTTCCTATCTCTGTCTTTGCACATTCCATTAGAATACTTTTCTTGGTCTTTTTGAGCTAGCCTCTGAAAATTGCTGTTCAGCTCTTGACTTCATAATTTTTTCCATTGGTTTTAGCTACTCTACAATTAAGGGAAAGCTTCAGAATTTCTCCTGATATTCACTTTGTACTTTTCTTGGTTTCAGGCTTTTTAAATGACCATTTGCTTTCTTCTTGTATGATGTTCTCAATTTCATCCCCCAGATCTCCATTCATTAGTGTTCAATGCAGCAAATCTGTTCTTGAGTTGTTCTGAAGATTAATTGGGATATCACGTGGTTGTATTTTGGCTTTTGTGGAGTCATTTTAATTTTTTTCTGTTTAAAACCTGAACTTACCTATAAACAATTGATGATCTTCCCTTCCATCGGCCCCAGTCTTGTTACAGCTGCTGATATTGGGCTTCTCCTTTGTCCCTTTCACAGATATAGTCCATTTGATTTCTGTGTATTTCTACTGAAGATGTCTATTTATCTGGTCACCTTTGTGTTGTGAGAAACAGTACTTACATTGTGTAAAACAGCACTTGGGTTGTGAAAAACAGTACATAGTTTATTGATGTGATTAGGCATTCGTTTGTCAGAGGACTCTGGAAGGGGATCAAACCCCTCTTCCCTTCAACACCCCATTGAGATAAATGCTTAGGGAAGTTCAGAGGGGTTGATTGTAGTTCCTTGGATCTCACAAGCAAACTCATTGCTCCTGAAAAACTTGTCATGCAATTTCTAGCTTCATTTCTATCACCAAAGCCATATTTTCCAAGTATTGTTCTATTCTCTTTGTTTCCAACTTTGGTGTTGCAATCATCAAGAGTTATCAATGCATTGAGTGCAGGTTTGATGCATTTCATACAGATGACTTTGGTAAAATTCTTCAATTATTTCATCAATAGCTTTATTGGTTGATAGATAATTTAATAGTAGTTCTATTAAGTGGAATTTCTTGTATGCAGATATCTATCACAGACAGCATTGCAGTTCAAGGTAGATCTTGAAGGGCCCTTAATGCTGATGAACGTGATGACATTCCTCTTGATTTTCTCATGTCTGGCACAGCCGGATGTCTGATTCAAAATAGTCAGTACCAGTCACTTTCAGATGACTAGGGTATTGTGCCTAAGGTATTGTGCTTTGTATATTCTGTTTCATTTTTTGAATGCATAGGGTATTATGTTTTGTATATTGTTTCTTTGTGTGTGTGTATGTGTGTGCATCACTGCCTCTGGTGGTCGTGGGCGCTACCCAGCTGCTGCTGGATTTGAACCGCCAAGCCTGCGGGCTGCAGTTCCGCACTCAACCACTTACGCCACCGGGGCTCATCCTTCTGTTTCATTTTTGAAGGCTTCATCTTTTCCTGGATTTATACTTGTATATTCCAAGTTGCAATTATTAAAAGATGTTTGAAGCTATTTCCTCTTATATTGAGTCATGCTCCATGAGAAAATGAAGCTCCAAAAAGTTTTACTACATTCATGCTATGAAGATCAATAGCCTAGATGTTCATGAGCTGAAATGGACTGATGTTGGCCATTTCAGTCATGTGGTTTCCTATGCTGGCAATAGCACAATCAAAGGGAATAGTTTTGCATTCATTTTCAAAATGGACGTTTTGAAAGCTATTTCTCAGTGCAATGACATAACGAGATTATATTTGTTTTAACTTCAAAGAAATCCAATCAATACAATGATTATTCAAACTTTTGCACCAACCACTAACACGACTGATGGAAAACTGAAAGAATTCTACTAAAGTCTTCAGTTTAAAATTGCTCAAACAGGCAATCAAGATTCTTTAACAATTATTGGTACATGGAATGCACAAGTTGGAAACAAAGGGGAAGGAAGAGTAGTCGGAAAATATGGTCTTGGTGATAAAAACAAAGCTGGAGGTCCCGTGATAGAATTATGCAAGACTGATGATTTGTTCATAGCAAACACACTTTTCAACAACACACATAGCAACTATACACATGGATTGCTCCAGCTGGAATACACAGAAATCAAATTGAACACATCTGTGGGAAGACACAAGGGAAAAGCTCAACAGTCTCAGTAAAAACCAGGCCAAGGACTGACATTGGAACAGGCCACCAACCTGCTCAAAGATCAGTAGAGATGTCAGTTCAGCTCGCACCTGAAGAAAATGAAAGCAAGTCCAGGAGAGCCAAAATATGACCTGGAGTATAAGCCCCCTGAACTGGGAGGACATCTTGCTCAAGAATAGATTAGATGCATTGAACACTGAAAATAGAAGACCCGAAGCACTGTGGTCTTAATGTCCTTGTGTAAGGACAGCAAGAACATCATTTGTGAAGAAAGTAAAAGGTCATTGCAAATACGGGATGGGGGGAGAGTGGGAACATCAAAGCAAACACCAGAAGAGATGCTGAAACGCAATTGTAACTGTAGAGTAGCTATGTATCTATGCCTAGAGGGAATCCACCCTCCCCCGCTGGTATGGGATTGGTGCTCTTGGTTACCAACCTCTGGCAAAGCACAGAGTGAGTTATGTAGCATGCACACAGTAGTGGGCACTAGACTAAGTACAAGAGTTAAAAGGAGGTGCGAATGTTTGTAAAGTTGGGGATTTGTTTGGTCTGCTTCTAGAGACATGTTATTTATTTAAACCAAAGTTAACACTAGGGCCAAGGTGTATTCTAGAAAGCAGGCTTTCTATTTTGAAATGGTTTTGACAGCTTAGGTTTTTGTTCATGCTGTCCTCTCTGTGGCAATTGTCCACCTTTCTCCTGTACCCAGAAAAGAGTTTGCAATAAACACATGAATACAATCATGATAGAACCCCAAGAACCACATCTTGATGAATGTGGCATTTAAACGGCCATGTGGAGGAACGTTTCTCTAAAGTACAAGCAGAGGGGCTTACAAAATGATGCTTTGGAATAACTTTACATGTTTCATTTAAAAACACCATCCCTGGTGTTTGGATTGGACTTTTGTAGGAAGTTTTAAAGTGAATGATCATCTGTCCTGTTGTTTTCTGTAGGAATGAATAACTCTTACATAAAGTCTGCTTTTAAAATTTTGGTGTAAAGAGTAAGCTCTGCTACAAATTTGATTTGCTTTATTGTTCCTTTGGACCTAAGGTCCTGGGAGTTGGTTCCTGTCCTTTTCCTGTCTTTACCTCTCTGGGACTTTCCGAAGTGAGTGGTGTCATGAACTGGCTGACAGCATGGCGAACCTGAGTTCTGTTCTCAAAAATGGTCTTTCTTAGGACATAAGTATTGAAGAACGGTCCAAGGTAAAACAAAAGTTTTTTTTATATTAGCTTCAAGAAAGAAAGAAAGAAAACAGCACTTAAGGTCGAGTATAATTGAATTCCTTTTCTAGAGTACTCTGCTCCCCTCGCCCATGGCATGACCAAAAGTCACCATGGCAGGAACTTTTCCTCTTCACTTGAACGCTTCTGTTTTGGAATCAGCCACTGTTGTTGTACAAATATTTTTCTGAGAACATATCAAATAAAATTGGTATAAATGTTCCTGTTGAACTTTTCCCCCAAAAGGTGCTTTGAATAGGCAAAGTAAAATAGCATAATGACATGTGCAAAGACTTAGAGTTAGAAAACAAAAAAAGAACACACTCGTGGGACCACAGGTGTCAAAGGGATCAATTATCAGGCTTCTAGAACTAAAAATCATAACATTGCATGCTCACTTTCCTGAGGGGGAAAGAGAAGCTTATACCAAAGGCTCAAGTATAAAATATTTGGAAATGAGGATGGCAGCATGTGTACAAATGTGCTTGATGCAAAAGATGCATTGCATATTATAAGAGCTGTAAGAGCCCCCAATAAAATCATTGGAAAAGAAACACACTCAAAATATCTTAAGGTAAAACAACTCCGGAAAAAATAAGAATTTTAAATTGAAAGATTATGTGGACAAAAAGTAAATGATTCATGAAGCATCAAAAGAAGATGAGAATAATACACACTGTACCCAAAAGAGCTAGTTGACATTTCACCATTTCAGGAGATAACATATGAACAAGAACTAATATTACTGAAAGAAAAAAAATCCATGTTACACTAAAAGCATTAGCAAAAAAAAAAAAGAAGAAGAAGAAGGAGAGGAAGTCCCCAGGAAATAATGGTATACCAATGGAAATATTTCAACAAGCTGATGAAGCATTGCAAGTACTTACTTGTGTATGCTTGGAAATATGAAAGACAGCTATTTGACCAACTGTCTGGAAGAGATCCATATTTGTACCTATTCCAAAGAAGGGCAACCCAACAAAATGTTCAAACTATAGAACAATATCATTAGTATCACATAAAGTAAATTTTTGCTTAAGATCATCCAACAACTTTTACAGAAGTCTATTGTCTGGAAACTGCCAGAGGTACGGGCTGGGATCAGAAGAGGTTGTTGAACAGGGGATATCATCGATAATGCCAGGTGGATCCTGGTTGAAAGCATAAAATTCCAGAATTATATTTACTTGTGTGCCATTGACTATGCATTTGACTGTGTGGATCATAAAAAAAAGTATGGCCAGCCATAAGAAGAATGAGAATCCCAGAATACTTCATTGATCTAGTTCAAGACCTGTACATGGATCAAGAGGAAGTTGGGAGAAGAGAACAAGGGGATACTGCATGGGATAAAATCAGGAAATATGCACAGCACGTTTGGGTAGCCTCACCATGCTTATTTCATCAGTGTGCCAAGAAAATAATCGAAGAAACTGGGTTAGATGAAAAAGAATGTGGCATTAACATTGGCGGAAGGTTTACTAACAACCTATAATATGCAGGTGGCACAACTCTACTTACTGAAAGTGAGGAGGACTTGAATCACTGGCTGACAAAAATCACGGATTGCAGTCTTCAGTGTGGGTTACAACTCGATGTAAAGAAGACCAAAATACTTAAAACCAGGCCAATAGGTAACATCATGATAAATCGGTGATTCCCAAAGTGGGCACCACCGCTCCCTGGTGGGCGCTGCAGGGATCCAGGGGGGGCGGTGATGGCCACAGGTGCATTTGGGGGCGATGAATAACTTAAGGGGGTGGTGAAAGGACAAAAGAAAGAAGATTTAGAAAAATTGATTTATGTATTGCGCTCACAATGCTTAATTTTTCTTTCAACAACGTACTGGACGTTGGCTCGGTTCCCGCATCCTCCCTCCCTTGCATCAAGGTGTGCAATCGCGCACTGCTACTGTTCACGTGGTGCCACTGCATTGCCTTTCCAAAACCCATGAGCACCGTGAGCATTGCAACCGGCAAATGCCACTCGGGCGACTAGTCCATCACAACGCCCAAGCCTGGGATGGCAGCGGCAGTACTGGCTACTGGCAGTCCTACCAGCAGATTTTGGAGCACGCTATGAACCAGGAGATTTCCCATAATTATTACGCGTAATATAACTCTTAGATTGTTGTGATATTGTGACAAGTTAAAGTTAACTAACAGATAGTGCAACTATAATTGGTGAGTATTTTTTATTTATTTTGTAATAATTGTATGTGCTTTACAATTAATAATATGTTTATTCATTTAGTTAGCATTTATTTTAGCTTGTTTTTTATAAAATACTTCAAAAACTATCAAAAATATTAATCAATTAACAGTTCGAACTGTAGAAACTATCTTACTATGTTTATAAAATTTACCTATAGTTTTTATTTTTAAACAATGAGAATGAAAAGGTCTTTAAAATTTGACTTGCCCCAAATTTATTTTTACATACTGTATATCTTTCTGTTTAATTGCTATTAAAATTTTTTAAAAATTAATTTCCAGGGGGTGCTAAGTAATATTTTTTCTGGAAAGGGGGTGGTAGGCCAAATAAATTTGGGAACCACTGTGATAAATGGAGAAAAGATTGGAACTGTCAAGGATTTTATCTTGCATGGATCCATAAGCAATGTTCAATGAAACAGCAGTCAAGAGATGAACAGATACATTGCATTGGGCAAACTTGCCACACAAGACGACTTGAAAGCGTTGAAAAGTAAGCCGTTTATTTTGAGCACTAAGGTGGTCCTAACCTAAGTGATAGTGTTTTCAGTTGCCTCAAATGCACGTGAAAGTTGAACATTGAGTAAGGAAGGCTGAAGAAGAATCAATGCATTTGAAATATAGTTCTATTAGAATGTCGACTGTGCCATGGCCTGTCCTCACCCAAAACCCAAATCTGTCTTGGAAGAAGTACTTTCAGAATGCTCCTTAAGAGTCAAGGATATCGAAAATTTTTCTCACACACTTTGGACACGTTGTCAGGAGAGAGCGGTTCCAAGAGAAGAACATCATGCGTGGTTAAGTAGAGGGACAAGGATAAAGAGGAAAAATCTCTACAAGGTGAGTTAACACAGTGGCTACAACAATGAACTCTAAAATCCGAGCAATTTGGGACTAAAAAAAAAATCTGAGCAATTCTTGAGCTGGCACTGGCCTGGGCAGAGGTTTGCTTTGTCGTTTATAGGGTCGCTACAAAGGGAACTGATCTAGGGAGCCTAAGAACCTGTGATGGTCTTAAGAGGCAGGTGCCTCTCAGACCTCTGTGCTCTGGATTAATCCTGCATTCTCTGAACCAAGACCGAAGTAGATAGTGGTGGGTCTTTTCCTATTATATTTTTTAACATTTAACTCAAAAATAAACATAATCCTATTGGAAAAATTCAGTATCTATATATGCATATATATATATAATTTCAATTCCACCTAAAAGATAATATCAGTTTAGTTAAAATAATGAAAGGTGTTTCCCTTCAACAGCTATTTGGCAACTACTTGGAGAAGAATTTTCATAATTATTTGAATAACTTAGCACACCCTTCTTGATAAAACATATGTTATTTGATAAACTAAGATTGTATAACACTAATTTGTTCAGTCCTGAGCAATGTATCATATCTTTTTTCTACTTAAAATATAAAGGAGAACAAAAATAGATATTTGTTTATTAAGATCTTACATAGACATAAAAGAAGGCTATTCTAAAACATGATACTGTATTATTTTACAAGCTCATAAGAGTTTTCAGTGGTTTGCTCACCCTTTAATAGCTCTAAAAACATCTGAAGTAGAAATTGCAGCTGAGCATATCATAAAGGTCATCTTATTAATTCATGAGTTAATATACACAGGCTTTGTAGTAATTACTGTAATTATATAGTCTCCATTCTTGATAAGTTTAAGAATCATTATTATGCATTTGGAGGATTAAAAATCAATAGGACATAGAAGTAATAAAATTAGGAGAGATTTCGCAAGTCCCACAGTGTAGTCTACAATAAGCAGAAGAGCCACCACTCATCTGTCCGTTTGCTTACTATGGAGACTTGCACCTTGCTATGATGCTGAACCTTCGTCCCTAGGACTTTAATAATCTGCAGGGTAGCCTGGAGTGCATAGGTTTTTCTGATAGATTGCAAACTTAGAAGAATTGCATGGTGATCTTCAAAATTGATGAGCAAAAGTCTTATAAATAGCAGTGGGATGCTGTCTGCTAAGTGGCTATGAGGTGACCCTCTCAGGTTTGAAAGCATGCAGAATATGCAGAGAAAGTGCTGGCTCTGCCTAAATGTAGCATCAAGGTTCTGATGACTCAAATATAAAGAACCAGCTGCAAGTAGCCACTCCCAACCAGAACATTCAACATTTGATGCATACACTTAGAGCATTTTGCTGTCAAAAATGAAATTAGATCTTTAAAGATACATACCTCTAGTATTAGCTGAGATGAACTGGTCTTTTTAAACCATAAAATCATATGGTCTACTATGCCAATGACAAAATGAAAAGAGGAATGATGTCTAATTTATTGTCAAAGGAATATTTAAAGATGTATCCTCAAGTACAATGCTGCCAGTAATAGGAGAATATTCCCACACTTACAAAGAAAAATATACTAATATACTAATACTAATACTAAATTTCAAATTTACACATTAACCACAAATTCCAAAGATGAAGAAATTGAAAAATGAATAATTTCTGTATTTCAAAATTGGTAAAACCTGTTATTGAGATGAATTGATAATTACTGGTGATTGGAATGCAAAATGTGAAATAAAAGTAAAAGGATCAGTTAATGGGAATATTTTATTAGCAATATAAATAAGACCATATATTACATGATAGCACTTTGCAAGACTATTACCTAGTGTGTGAAAATAGATTTTTTTCAACAACATAAGCAGTGACTTTACATGTATTTATATCTCCTCAGATGGAATACACAGGAATCAAATGGACATCTTTAAAATGAAATCATGAAAAAGCTCAACATCTCTAGTCAAAGAAGAGCAAGGGTTTCAGTCTGAAATAGACTATCAATTTCCTCTTTGCAAGTTCAAATTGAAGCTGAAGAAAATTGAAACAAGTCATTAAGAGACAAAGTATGACCACAAGAATATCTCACTTGAATTTAGAGACAACCTCAAGAATAGGTTTGATGCCTTCAAAACTATGAAGATTCAAACAAGTTGTGGAATGACATCAAGAACAACATACATGAAAGGGAAAGAAAAGATCATCTTAAAAAACAGGAAATGAGAACAAAAGAACAACATTAATGTCAAAAGAGAGTTTTTATTTCCAACAGATTTGGGCACATAATTTCCATATCATACAATTCAATAGTTCAATCACTCAAACACATCAAGAATTGTAGAATCATTACCACATCAATTTTAGAGCATTCCACCACCACTCCCCATCACCCACCCCTCCCCATGCCTTCATTGACTCTAAAATAAATCTTTCCTCTAGTTCTTAAATGCTTTCTCTGCACCCCCACTCCCACTATCATGATCCTAGCTCTACCTTACAAATACGGCTAGACCAGAAGATGTACACTGGCACAGATAGGAACTGGAAACACAGAAAATCCATGACAGATGAACCCTTCAGGACCAGTGGTGGGAGAGTAGCAACATCTGGAGGGTGGAGGGAAGGTGGGGTAGAAAGAAGGAACCGATTACAAGAATCTCCATACCACCTCCTCCCGGGGTGGGGTGGGCAGACAACAGAAAAAAAGTGGTAAAAAGAGATGTAGGACAGTGTACAACATAAAAAAAATCATAACTTATAAATTATCAATGGCTCATGAACAGTTGGGGTGGGGAGAGGGGGGAATGAGGAGGGGATGCCAAGGGCTCAGGTAGAAAGCAAATGCCTTGAGAATGATCAGGGCAACAAATGTACAAATAATAAATCAACGATGTAACCACAATCCATTCTGATGCTTCCTCCCACCTCCTGCCTTCATTATTTACTCACAAAATTCCTTTTCACTCCCTACACCCATAACACAAACCCCTGCATTTCCTCTATCCCCTTGTATCAGTTATTATTATGGATCCACTCCTCCTGTGCTTAACAGTAAAAAAAAAAATCAGACTAAGATGATAAGGATAAAATCATAGTAGTACAAAAACAAAAATGCAAATAATACAAAAGAAGTGCAAACACACACCAACTTTCAAAAAGCCAGGGGAGAAATTTCGGTCATGGAACCAGTAAGAGATGATTGCACCCAGAACAAATTCAGGCAGCATCTATAGGTAGCAACACTCAACATAAGTGTTTGTTCAATCCAACATAATCAGGATGACAATGGCCTCTGCTTGATAGTAAAGTTGTTCCTGGTTAAAGTTGCTCCAGGGGGTTGTGTTATGGGTGTAGGAACAAATGTGTCAGTGGTTCAGTCTGACTGATACTCTGTGAACAAGTTTTGGCTTCCCACCATCCTCCATAGCCCTTCACAAATTGGGAATTCAACACTTTAGCTCTGATGCTTTCCTCCTCACATATTTGTATTTTGTTATTATCATCTTTTGATCACACTGGTGTGCTTCTTCTATGTGGACTTAGCTGATTCCTTACTTAGTTGGCTGCTTGTTTGAATCCAAGCTTTTAAGACCCCAGACACTGTTCCAATTGATAGCTGGGCACCATCTGCTCTTTTCACCGTACTTTGCTGGAGCACCTGTATCTTCAGTGATCATTTCAGGTAGGTGAGTATCGAACAGCACCATGATGCAAGCACTGATTATCCTTAAATTGAAGCTAGGCGATAGTGTGAGCCAAAACCCATTCCTAGATACATTGCTTCCATAATCAGACTCCAAGCACACTTTTACTTCCTGGACTTCCTGACATCATCTCTCTCTCTCTTATCACCCAGCATCTCCACATTTCTATATCTCCTTTCCTCTAAAACCCTTGTTATATTTCTTTTTCTATTGGCTCCACATTGCTGGGTTTCATTTACCAAGAAACAAATAACACAGCTCTAAGCGGATAAGCCCCAGAGGTGACGTGCCTCTGAACTGCACTCTAATATAAACAAGCATGAGCCGGATATAACTGAATGGCCATCACAGGCTTGCCAGAGTAATATGCATCTTAGTGCACCACACAAGGAATGGATGCATGAAGATTTTATTGGTTTGCCAACCAATAGTACACTGCTCTTGGTATAGCTGTCTTCTGTGTCCTCAGACATCGTGTTTTCTAACTTGAGTTGTCAGGTTACAGTGTGCCTGGGGTAGAGTCCAGTTCACCCAGTGGAGTTCCTATACGGCTCCTCCCTGATGCAGCCTCTGGAAAATGATGTGCACCCCAGAGATTCAGGATTCAGTGTCCTGGTGTTCTAGAGCACCTGGCCTGAGTTTCTGGGATACCCCCAGAGGCCCCAGGTCAATTATTTACCCCCACTGCATGCCAGGAGAGACCCTTCCTACCTAATGATCCTAAGAGCATCCTGAGTCTCTCTCACCCCTACCTGATGATCAGCCCTCCCTCCCCTTCTCAAGAGACATGCACCAATGTTCACCCAAGCTTGACCATTCCCTCTCCCCTCGCCTGCACTGCCCCTCCCCCCCCTGACAGGGATACCTCCCTAGAACAGACTCTTATGCTTTCTCTTGAAATTGTAGTACCTCAATCAAATAGAAGTGATGAAGTAAGAGAGCTGAAGAGCTCTCAAAAGGCAGCTTGAGAAGACAAAGCAATATTATAAATAAGTGTTTAGAGATTTGGAACTAGAAAACTAAAATGAAAGAACAACCTTGCTATTTCTTTTAAAGGAATAAAAAAAATTGAGCACAAACTGAAATATTGATGAAGTCTTTGGGAAAAATAGCAAATGATGCAGAAAGGGAGTGGGAAGAATGCACACCCATCTGATCAAGAACGATGCGATGATGTGTCAGCACTTCAGAAGGTAGTATATGATCAAGAACTAATGGAATCAAAGAAAGATGCCCAAGCTGCTTTAATGGCATTAGAGAAAGTCAATTGACTCCAAAATACAGCAATATGCTAATTGAGATGTTTCACAAAACAGATGCTATCCTGGAATTGCGAGTTTGTTGAGGCTGAGAAATTTGGTCAAATTCCTGGTAGCAATACATATTTCCACCCCTTCAAAACAAAGATTCAATGGAGTACAGAAATTATTGAACCATTATACTAATATTACACTCAAGTAAGATTTTGCTGAAGACATTTCAACAATTGATGCACTAATTTTAAATCTGCAGCAGTCCATCATCAAGGATCTGCCACAAAGTCAAGTCAGATTCAGAGGAGAACCTGAAAGAGAAGATGCCATTGCTGAGAACTGTTGAATCTTTACTGAAAGATAAGAATGCTAGAAAAGATGTCTGCCTGCCTTTCATTAACCCTGTAAAGGGCTTCAACTGAGCAAATTGTAACACATTATGGAGAATATTGTGGAAATGGGAATTATAATAAGATCAATTGTACTAATATGGAATCTGCACAGAGGCCAAGGGACAATCAATCTAAGAGAATAAGGAGATATGGCATAATTTAAAAATAGAAAAAAATTGTGTCTTGGCTGACCCCGGTGGCGTAGTGGTTGGCGTGGGGCTGCGGCCCACTGGGTTGGAGGCTCAAATCCAGCAGTAGCTCTCCAGGAGCAAGGCTGGGCCCCTTAATCCCACCAGGGCAGTGATGCCTCCCCCCCAAAAAAAAGTGTGCCTCTGGGTTATATTCTTTCACCCATACATTAGTCAAAGTATATGTTGGACAAATAATTTGAAATTATATTAATAAAATCACATTGATAAGAAAGTAAGTTCAATAGAAATCTGTAAGAGGCAGATGACACAAACTTGTAGAAAGCAAAGGAAACTTACTGATGAAGACAAAGAACTGCATTTTTTAGTACAAATTACTTTTCAACATAAGGAAAACAAATATTCTTCCAAGTAGACCAATAAGCATCATCAAAATAACCAGAAAAATCGAAATTATCAAGGATTCAATTTTATTTGAATTCACATCTACCCTAAGGAAGGAGTAGTCATTCCAGTAGTCATGAAATCAACCAAATGCATTTCCCTAGCGGATTGCACTGGGGAAATGTATTGCAAACATGCCTCTTTAAGTAATAAAGTATACCTGTCCAAAACCATGCTATTTTCTTTTCTTTTAAAAAAAATCATTTTCTTGGGGGCTTGTCCAGCTCTTATCACAACCCATCCATCCATCCATCATGTCAAGCACATTTGTACATATGCAGCCATTATCATTTTCAAAATGTTTTCTTTATCTTTGAGACCTTGGTTATCAGCTCATTTTCCCCCTCTCTCCTTCATCCTTCCTCCCTCATGAACTCTTGATAATTTATAAACTTTTGCTTTCATTTCTTACAGTGACGGATGTCTCCCTTCACCTATTTTTGTGTTGTCTGTCCACCTGGGAGGAGGTTATATGTAGATCATTGTGATCGGTTCACACTTTCTTAACCTACCTTTCCCCTTCCTCTCCTGGTATTGTCACTCTCAATATTGGTCCTGAGGGGTCTATTTGTTCCAGATTCCCTGTGTTTCCCTCATCTCTCATGCATGTAAGAACTAGACAATGAATAAGGGAATATGAAAAAAAATATTGTATAGCTTTGAATTATGGGAATAATACAAGGATATCGAATATTCTTGGTTCATCACAATCCACAAAGCTAGTTCTGTTTGAGCTTGTTTTTCAGTTCAATAAAACACACTATCTACAAAGGCACATCAATAAGTTTAAGCTCTGATCTTTTAGTAGACTCCAAACACACAAGGGGGGAAATGGGCAGACAGATATAAAATCCTAAAAGCAAAATAAAAAATGGCATACAAGAATTATATAGCTAACAAAGTAATCTTTCAAATATGGTGGTAAAACTAGGATATTTCCGTATAAGTAGAAATTAAGGTAATTTGTAAAATTCACACCAACATGACAAGAAATACTAAAGAAATCCTGCAGATAGAATACTAACAACGGACAACAAACTTTATGCAAACAAATGATATCACCCAGAAATAACTCAGATAAAATATTTCAAAAAGAAAACTCAAGTTCAAGACAGAAAATAGAGAATTGGAAACATCCTTAAGTGATTACAACTTGAAGACACACAAAAAAAGAAAATAGCATGATTAGGAAACTTTCATATGGAAAATTAGGTAAGGCCAAGTCAAGAGAGAACAGACTGTTTCAAAATTTGGAAGATAGAAGCAAATTTCAGGAAGACCACAAACATATCTATAGGCCTTCTTACCAAAATGAATATGAATAAAATCATAAAGACAATATAAAACCAACTGTCATGAAAGAAGAGAAAATTTAAAAGAAAACTCATAGACAAGATTAACCCGGTACATAAAAGGATATGAACAAAGAAATAAGCAGCCACACATGCACACACTTTAGAGCACAAAAATAGACAGCATGTGTGGCTGAGCCCTGGTGGCATAGTGGTTGTGTGCAGGACTGCAGCCCAAAAGGTTGATGGTTCAAATCCAGCCGCAGCTCTCTAAGAGCAAGGCTGGGCTTCTTACTTCCACCAGGGCAGTGATGCCACACACAAAAAATAGACAGCATATGTAAGAGCCCCCCCCCAAGGAAATGATTGATAAGAAAAAAAATGACAGCAGTAAATTCACATCCATTGATAATTACACTGAATTTAAATGAATTAACCATGTTGATCAGGAAATGTCGATTAGCAAAATACTTATGAAAACATGACATAGCAGTATGCTGCCTACAAGAGATGTCCCTTATCCACAGAGACAAAAATAATCTAAAAATCAAAAGTTAGGAAAAAGTATAAAGATATTGCAGTAGGTATAAAACTATTAATCTCTAATAAGATAACCTTAAAGCAAACCAGCAAAAAAATAAAACAAAGAATATTATATAATGAATGCAATGTCAGTCCAACATGAAGACATACCAATAATAAACATTTATGCAGCCATTAAAAGTGCCCCAAATCCTTGAACCAAGCTTTGACAAAATTGAAATAAGAGGCAATTTTTTAATAGTATTAGGAGTCTTGGTGGGCTAGGAGTTATGCACTGGACTTTTATCTGAATGGTTGGTCGTTCAAAAGCACCAGCAGTCCCACAGGGCAAAGACTGGCCTCTCTGTTTCCATAAACAGTTGCAGTCTGGGAAACCCCCAGAGGTCACTAAAAGTTAGCATTGACAGTGAACTTTATCGGAAGCCTTTAATGCATTATCTTCAGTGAAGAACAGAATAACTAGAAAGAAATCCAACAGAGATACAGAAATAATAAACAAATTAAATCAACCAACTTTATCTCAACGACATATACAGAACAACCACTCCCCCAGCATATATATGTCATTGTGAGGAATTGACCATATATCAGGCCACAAATTTAGCACCAATAAATTAAAGAACACTAAAACAATAATAAACAATTTCTCAGATTACAAATTAGAACCCAAGAGCAGCAAGGAAATAAATACATGGAACCTGAATTACACCTGTTGAAAAAAATCAGTGGGAAATGGAAGGAAAGAGAAGAAATTAAAAAAAAATCACCACAGTCAAATGAAAATGAAAACACAACACACGAAAATATTTTGGAACTACAATATCCATGCTCACAAGTCAATTCACAAAAATAAACACATATCAGAAAGGAAGAAAGTACCCAGTCAGCACATTAACTAACTATGACACACAGGAAAGAATGAACTCTCCTCCCCTCTCAAAAGAAATCCCTGTCACCAAAATATAGGAAATAACACTCAAGGGGGAATAAATGAAATGGAAATAACACAAAGAATAAACACTACACAAGAGGTCCTTTAAAAGTATGTTTGTGTGTGCATATACACGATACCTAGATTTTATGGAAATTTGGAAGGGTTAGGATTCTTCCATAATATGATCTATGCGGGATTCTTCCATAATATGCAGTGTAGTCAACTTCGTGAGGAGCTCTTCTGTGAAGCAGACAAGCAGTTCATCTGACCCCACTCTTGATATAATTGAGGGAGGTTTCCTTTGGAATGTGGTCTCACTCTTAATAAAGAGCGACCGTGTGTGAAAGCTAACTCATTTCTGGCTCCAAACGCTGCTCCCTCAGAGTGGTTTGCGGGTAAAAACTGTTGACCTTGAAGTTATCCACCTGATGTGTAACCTATCACGCTACTCGGGATCTTTCCATGGCCCTTAGCTACCCGTTAAGCTGGAACTCCTATAAAGTAAACCACAGCACCATTGAGGAACATGGATTTCAGAACAATCAGCCATATCAGACCAAAAGGGCATCCTTGTCTAGAAACAACATTCATATGACAGGTAGAGAGAGGAAATATGGGGGAATGAAAATGGGAATCCAAGTGAGGATGTGGAAAATATCACACGATGGAGGGAATTGCAACTAATGCCACTAAATAAGATGCATACACTTTGTGGAGTAAGAAACTAATTCGCTCTGTAAACTTTGACCCAAACCACAATGAAGTATATATATTTAAGTGCAGCAATAATATATTCTTTTTGATGCTTAGCTTTGAGTCCAGCAAATAAAGAATATTGGCAGTTTATTATCATCAATACGAATGTTGTTGCTGTCATAGTGGCTGTCATTGTTAGTTTCTGTAACTGTCTTGCATACTAAACTGGGAGGTTAAAAAAGGCTTTTTTGCCCGAATCATCTTAAAATAATGTCAAGTAGCACAAGTCCTGTTGTATAATAGTTTCCAATAAATATTTTATCAAAGAGTGATAGAAAAATGAGTTATGTTTCCACCTAAACACTAATAAATGAAATTTTTTCATGAACCAATAATGCAATTCATAAAATTAACGCCATATAAAATATGAATCTGTGATCAGCAATGTTGATTAATATTGAAAATGTTTCAATGAGTCCAACCTAAAATATTATGGCATTCAGGGGAAAGAGTAAGACTAGAAACAATTGCTAAACTCTGTTTTCCTTTAACAAGGTCTTTCCATAAACACTTGTTTTAAAAGTAATGAGTCACTGGAAGAACTCTTGAATGGAAAAAGCTCAGCTAAGTCAGAAATGCCAAAGACCTCTAAACTCTAGACCTTCTCTCAAGACATGTCTTAATCACTGTAAAATATGTTTTGGGAAAATGCCTAATGTTCATGCAGACACGTTCCTTTATGCTAAGAATAACTTCAAGTTCCTGTCTGACCTTTTGTCTAAGCTTCCACATTGAGAAAATGCATCGGAAATGGTTGCAAAGTGGTGCCTGAGAAGCAGAGCTGAGACCTTGGTACAGTGTTGCCCACACCCCGCAAGTCAGGTAGAGGAGAGAAAACTCAAAGAGAAGTGTACTACAGGACTTAGTATTCTGTTAAAAGATCCTTGCTCTGCAGAGGAATTCATTGTATCACTAGAGAACCCAAGTGGTTGCCATCCTAGGGACCCTATGTATAACAGAAAGAAACACCGCCCGGTGCTTTTGTCATCTGCACAGCTGTTGTAAATTTGAGCCCATTGTTGCAAACAAGGGTTAATTCACCTCATTAAGTTCTTCCTCTTTTCCTCTGCCCTCTCCTCTACCAAATCCTTTTCCCAGACTAGTGTCTCCCAATAACAGGTCCAAAGCATGTGAGGCCAAGTCTCACCAATTTTGCTCCTAGGCATCCTTCTGTCTGTACTTCTTCCAAGACAATTTTTGCTGCTGTTGCTGTCGTCATCATTGTTCTGGCATCCACAGTACTTTCAATATTTCCAGCACCCATTCAATTCAAATGCACCCACTCTTCTTCATTCTACCTTAATCAATACCCAACTTTCACATGCCCATAATGCAATTGTCTGTCAGTTTGTTACTTGGTGTTGTCTTGCACAGTGCTATGATGCTGGAAACTATGTCACTAGTATTTCAAAAAATAGCAGGGTTATCTGAGGGGACAGGTTTCAGAGAACTCCATAATATACTTTGAAGGTATGTTCATTTATGCTCAACTGATTTCTGCAGAAAACCTTGGAATCAAGGCATTTTCAAGACATTGTTACCAACAGCATTGCAAATGCCCAATTACCTTTCACCTTTGTAATTTTTTTTTACCTTTGTTATTTTTTTCTCCCATCAGAGGACAAATACTTCCCACTTTCATGCCTTTTTTTTGTTTTGCTAGTCTCCATAGCAAATCCACAAAGACTCCCTGATTGAACAATCTTAAATCTCAGCTGGTTACTAAAAGGTCAATAGTTCAAATCCACCAGCTGTTCCATGTGCGAAAGGTGTAGCACTCTGCTTCCATAAAGATTAAAGTTTTGGAAAACTATGAGGTACTTATACACTATCCTACTAATGGGAATCAACTCCATGCCATCAGACTTATAGAAAAATCCCTTAAATGAGTTTTTATTATCTTGAATCAAAATTTGAATCCCTTGAATATAATTTTCTCAATTCTTTATCTTTCAATATGCCCTTGAGTCCCCTCCAACCAGATTAGATTTCCTTTTGTCCAAACTTCCACTTCTTATCACATGAGACTAGTGAGCAGCATTTAGCACAGTAGATGCAGTATCCTTTTTAAGCATAATTCCTTTGCTTGACTCTGATAATGTCAAATTCTCCTGCTTTATTCTCCTTTTCCATTCACTTCTGCTCTATTCTTTGGAAAGATTTATCCATTTGCTAACTACTTAAAGTCTTCACTATACACTCTTTGAAATTAGACCCTTGACTTTAAACACTCATAAAATTATTTTTCATAGGTTCTTGTTTATATTTTTAATTCCTGTAAGATTTATATACACTTTCCATTTTCATTCTTGTTTCCTTATTTCTTCCTAGAGAGAGATTGATCAACTTTACTCATCTTTTCAAAGAGTCAGCTTTGGGTTACAGTGTGTTTCTCTATCGGCTCATTGATGAATGAAGAGTGCTCTAGCTGAAGGCTTGCACAGTGGTGGGTCTGCCTTTCAACTCTCTAGGCTCAGAATATGTGAGCATCCATTCCTTGACATTCCCACATTGAATGGATTGCTGTATTCCTTGTCCATCAGATATATCTGTAGCTATATCCATTAATTTATCTTACTCTATATTTCACTTGTCTCCTACTGTGTCTTACGGTGGTGGTTTGTGTATTACTGTGATTCCAACAGGATCCCCCAAAGTGAACAAGCTTCAGCCATGCTGCCAAAATAATCATAGACAACAAGTGGCCCACTTACAAGAAAGTAACCACCAAATACCTTTTTCACAACATGGAAACATTTTCACACACGGAAGATCTCAGGAATGGAAGCAGAACTTTTTCAGAGATAGTGCATGAGAGGATGAGTCCCTCTCATCAGAGGCCCTCAAAATGTGACTGAGGAGTTACTTTCTCAAAGTAGTGTTGAACAGGGATGACAGGAATGGAGTCAAGCCTGTGGGATCTTCATTAGCTGATGAGGCACTACTCAAAATGAAACAGCTGAAAAAAATCGAATATTGGAACTTGGACTGCACAAAATTTGATTCTATTAAAATTGGTAACTTCAAAAATGAAGTAGAAAGCATAAAAATCTATATACTAGGCATTAGTCAGTTGAAACGGACTGATATTAGACATTTTGAATGAGAAAATCATATGGTTTACCATGCTGAGAATCACAGGGTCGAGAGGAATTTCATGGTACTCATGATCAAAAAGGACATTTTAAGGTCTATCTTGAAATAGAATGCTGTCTGTGGTAGGATTATATCTATTCACATATAATGAAATACAATCAATACAATCATTATTCAGATTTATTCACCAACCACAAAAGGTAGTAATGAAGAAACTAAAGAATTCTCCCAACTTCTTCAGTTAGAAATTGATCAAATTGGCAATCAAGATGCTTTGGTGTTTGGAATGCAAAAGTCTTGGAGAACATAGGCTTGGTGACAGATACAAAGCTGAAGATCACATGATAGAACTTTGCAAGGCCAATGACTTTTTCATAGCAAATACCCTTTTTTGATAATACAGACAATTATATATATATATATATGGTCTTCTTCAGATGGAATACACAGAAAGAGAATTGAATGCATCTGTAGGAAGAGAATATTGAGAAGCTCAATATCAGCAGCTAATACCAGACCAGGGACTGACTGTGGAAAAGATCACCAATTTGCTTATTCATAAGTTCAAGTTGAAGGTGAAGAAAATTGAAACAAGTACACAAGAGTCAAAAAATGACCTTGACTCTATCCCATCTGAATTTTCAAAACATCTCAAGAACATATTTGCTGCACAGGACACAAATGACAGAAGACCTGATGAACACTGTTGGTGGACATCAAGAACATCATCCATGAAGAAGGCAAAAGGTCATTAAATATATAGTGAAGAAAGAAAAGGATCAAAGTGGATTTCAGAAGAGACTCTGAAACTTGCTTTTAACTATAGAGTAACTAGGGCAAACAGATTAATGATGATGAAGTTCAAGAGCTGAACAGAAAAATTCAAAACAGAGCCCAAGAAGATAAAGCACAATTTCATAATGAAATGTGCACAGCCATAGAGTTAAAAGTCCAAAGAGGAAAAACATGCACAGCATGTCCTAAACTTAAAGAACTCAAGAAAAATGTTGTCTTCAGTTGCAAGATTCTGTGGACAAACATTGAATGATGCAGTAAGTTAACATCAAAAGAAAATGGAAAGAATATGCTGAGTCACTGTACCAAAAAGAACACATTGATATTCCACTGTATCAGGAGGGAGCACAGAAGCATAAATCAATGCTATTGAAGGAAGCAATCCAAGTTTCCCTAAAAATTTTAGCCCAAAATCAAGCTTCCAGGAATTGATGGAATACCAATTGAAAGGTCTCAGCATGCTGATGAAACACTGGAAGCCCTCACTCATCTACGCCAGGAAATTTGGAAGCCAAACTACTTGGCTAACTGACTGGAAGAGATCTATATTTGTGCCCATTCCAAAGAAATGGAATATCAAATAATGGAATATCAAATAATGGAATATCAAATAACCATATCAAATAATGCCTTGCAGTGTGTAAAGCTGCTGCATAAGTCCTTTTTCCACTGTTATAAAGCAGGGGGAAGGGGGTTGCTGATGGTGAAGGTGCCCCCACCCAAACCTTGTGAAAGTAGGACACGAAATAAGGAAGAACAAAGAAGAATCGGTGTATTTGAATTGTGGTGCTGGTGCAGAATATTGACTAAACCATGGACTGCCAAAAAGACAAGCATCTGTCTCGGGAAAAGATCAGAGTGCGTCTTAGAGGTAAGGATGTTCAGACTTTGTCGTGCATACTTTGAACACGCGGTCAGGAGACAGCAAGCCCTGAAGAAGGACATCCTGTTTGGGAAAGTAGAGGAGCGATGAAAAAGAGGATGGCCCTTAATGAGATGAACTGACATGGTGACTGCAGCGATGGGCTCAAGCACAGGAATGATTGCGAGCATTGTGCGATACAGGGCAATGTGTTTGGGGCCACCATGGCTTGGAATCGATTCAATGGCACCCAACAGCATGCAACTGCCTAGTGCGGCAGTCAAACAGAGTAGCTCAAGTGGGTAGTTCTCAAGTGGGTAGAAGTGTATTATCTCATCGTTCCACAAGCTGCAAGTCTAAATACAGGGTTTTGCCTTTAGAGTAGGTCTTTATGTATGTATTTCAGTATCTAGTAAATGCTAATAATCCTTAAGTCCCTCAGTTACTGGTAATGATGCTTTCACCTGCTATCTGTCTTTTGTGTGTTTGTGTGTCTCAGCTGTCTTCATAAGACACCATTCAGAAAGGATTAAGTTTAGGGTCCACTATTTTCCAGGAGGAGCTCATGAACATAAAAATGGAAACCTCTATTTCCAATCAGTGTTATACGTGGACTGAGTTATAAGCACTTTGCTTCAAAGCTGAAGGTCAGTGTTTCTAACCCATCATGGATAGCTTCTTGGAAGATAACATTATATGCTTCTGTAGTCCATTCCAACTCGTAGTGACCCTTTCTACAACAGAACAAAGCACTGCCCAGTGCTGTGCCATTTTCCCAATTATCCTTATGTTTGAGCCCATCATTGCAGTCACTATGTCAATCCATTTTTGTCACTCTTTCTCCTTTTTCACTGTCCTGATACTTTACCAAGCACGATGTCCTTCTCCAGGGACTGGTGTCTCTTAACAATATTTGTGACACCAAATCTTGCCATCCTTGTCTCTAAGATAAGGTGATCAGAAGTCCCATTTTTTAACAATATAACATTGCCCTGCAGGGTGTTTTTGTTTTTGTTTTTTTAGGCATCACTGCCCTGGTGGTGGGAGTAGGAGGCCCAGCCTTTGCTCTGTGAGCGGGAATTGAACCTCCATCCCAGTGGGTCACAGTCCCACGCACAACCAATACGCCACCGGGGCTCCACCTCTGCAGGGTTTTAAAATTAAAATAAATATTTACAATACTACTTTCGCATTCTATGAACATTTTTGTTGCTCCATTGAGACCAAATTTTTAATCAAGAACCCCATCCCACTCCTGGTCAATGGTGTCCCACTTAAAACCTGGTCACTTTACCTAAAAAGCTTTTTGGATGTTTGTCTTTTTTTTTTGAGGGGGGGGGCATCACTGCAGATGTATGTCTTCCAAGACATAGTTGTTTGTCTTTTTGGAAGCCCACCATACTTTCAATATTCTTAATCCATACCATAATCCAAATGAATCAACTTTTGGTCTTCCTTATTCAATGTCCAATTTTCAAATGCACATGAGGCAATTGAAAATAACATGGCTTCAGTCAGGCCAGCTTTAGCCCTTAAAGTAACATATTTGCTTTTCAACACTTTGAAGAGGTCTTGTGCAGCACATTTACCCAATGCAATGACATTTGATCCCTTGACGGCTCTTTCTATGAGCAATGATTGTGGAACCAAACAAGACAAAGGAGATGACAAAAAATGAAGAGAATACTTCAAGATCCATCCTAAAGTACTACACTTTCAATGATAGGATAATATTTGTACACATATAAGACCAAAGAAGACCATGACAATTCAAACTTATACACCAACCACTAAAGCCAAAGATGAAAAAATTTGAAGATTTCTACCAACTTTTTAAGTGTGAAATTTATCAAACATACAAATCAAGATGTAGTGAACTTAAGAACTGGGAAAATTTCTTTAGGAATGACACAACACACAAGGAATACCTATAGGAAGTCATATACCTCAAGAAGAAAAAATGAATGATATAATTTAAAATAGGGCAAAGGGCAAGGTGACCAGACATCCCACTTTTTAACAATTTTCCCACATCCTGCAGCATTTTAAAATTAAAATAAATATATTATAGTACTATTTTCGCGTTCTTTGAAAATTTTTGTTGTCCATATAGACCAAATTTTTAAGCAAGAACACACACACCATCAAGGCTGTCCCACTTAAAATCTGGTCACTTGAAAAACCACAAAATTCTATACGGCTTACCTATGCCCTTAATATGTAATTCCTACACAGAGTTCGATCCAACATGACATCATATGAATTAGTCCGGGATTTTGAGAGAAATAAAGCCAGGACAATTATGATTTTTAATATATGAAAGGGTAGGCTTATATAGTGAGAAGAAATATAGCAGTTAATTCGTCCACACAGCAGTACAGAAGGCTCAGTTCAACTCACTTTTATGGAGCAATTTATATATTAAAAGTCCTTCTACATATTCGGGCTGCTCACCCAAAGTCAAGGAAGCCGACAGTGGAGTTTGCCCTCAGGCAAGACAGGAAGCGTCTGATTGCAGGCCTCAGTCAGGAGCTTAGCAAAGTAGGCCCCACAGGAATTTCAATGCACGGCAAGAGGCGCCACCAGCTTCAGGCTCCCGCAGTGTGGCACAAAGCAGGTCTCAAAGGAACCTGAAGATCTAGAGACATGATGCATGGGTTGGCTTGGCCCACAGGTAGCACAGCACACCATTGAGACAAAGAACTAGTTCAAGCAGCAGAGAGAAGGGAGGGGGCCTTGAAAAGCCATTTATCTTGCTGTTCTCCAATCAAACTGTGACCTGGTTAAACAGCCCCCACATGTGCTTATTGACCTAATAATCTTAACTATCCCCTCATGGTTGACCCAATTCAGATGACAAAGACTCCTTGATACCCTAATACACATTTCATTGCCTAGGTGAAACTTTGATGCTAGCAATTTTCTCCACACAATTCCTGATCCTCACTTCCCCCTTCATGATGACTCTGCTGACCTTGAAAGCTTCTCACTGCATAACTATCTCTTCTGGGAAATATTGCCATCAGTAAGACTTCTACAAATTCTGAGGCACATGAATCCTCCCCAAATCTCTCTGTTTCTAGAGGAGAGTACATATTTCTTCAACACTTAAATGGTGTGTTTTCATTAACTATTAGCTGAATGCCTCTCTTGACATACTGTGAGGTTTTTGAGGGCAAGGGCCAGGTAGAATTTGAAAACACAGAGAGGCACCTAAATAAACATTTATTGACTATTTAGAATTGAGCCCTCTCACTCGTGGTGATTGGGGGAGCTGAGTTTTGTTGCAATGTTTTATTTAGCAGTCATAAGAAACATTCAGCTACGTGCTAACTCACACACACAAAAGAAGATATCAAATGCACTTGTAATGACAGCAATTCATAAAGTTTGACTGTAAAAATGTTACATCGTTAACCTTTCATGACATCCTGCCCAAGTTAGTTGATCTTGAATGAGGATAAAATTCCCATGCTGTCACTGTGTGGGGAAGAGGGTGTACCACATTTTTTCCCAAGAAACTTAATGTATAACCCACCCACTACCCATTGTTCCTAACTACTGCAGTGTTAACATTAGAATTTGGTTTTTGTGGCTCAGTCATATATAGAAGTATGGTGCTGAAGCTGTGAAGGGTATTCTAAAAATAGCACTTTGAAAGGTCCTATTTAATGATGGAGTAACTGTTCTGCATTAAAATCTGGCCTTTTGAGGGGAAAAAAAGTTGCAACATATGAAAGAAATATGTTCATTAACTATGAAGTAATGGAAATGTTGACATAGTTGTTAAAGAAAAGCAACTTCCTTAGAGAACAGTAAGAAACTCACAGAATTTACCAACAAAAGAAGTGTTTCACACATAGAAATCTTTTTCAAAATTAAAGTTAAATTTTAAAAAGGTTATGACCTACTTTTAAGGGATTTTTGTAAGTAACAAAATTTGTGAAATAATTTATAAACAAATATAGCATGAATAATTTCATTTCCTATGGAATACTCCTTGCTGTTGAGTTTGACTCATAGAGATTCCAGAAAACAAAATAGAACTGCCTCAGAGTGTCAAAAATCTGTAATCTTTACAAAAGCAGGCTTCCACATCTTTCTTACACATAGCAACCAGTGGACTTGAACCAATTGTATTTTAGCCACCAGGGTTTTTTCTTGTAAAGTACATGGATGATAGCATTAAGATAGGATCAAAAAGATATTGGAAAGACACTAGACTCTAATATAAATGAAATGTTGAACCTTGCTACACAACAGCAAAGATGACTTTTTACATGGATCTGAGAAGCTGAGAGAGAGGTTTTCAATGTGTGCATAATTAAAAGCTTAAAATGCTCCATGGGGAAAGGCCCACATGAAATATGCATTGACTTTCTTTGATCACAAAACAGGCTCACCTCCTCCGTGTCATCTCTGGGGAGGTCATGATAGTCTGTCTCCCAGCAAGTCCAAATAGACAATAGAGGTGGGAGTTTGCTCCACCTGAAGGCTAATGAGAAATAACACCATTCTCTGATCTAATAAAGCAATGCCCTTTCTTATTTTTTTCTAAATTTGTTTCCTTTAACCCTTCTTACGTTTGTTTTAAAAATCTATTTTCTTTTTTTTTTAATCTACTTTCTTATAACACCAATGTCTCTTCATAGATGCAGTGCTGGTAGCTGTCAAGTTGACTTTGACTCATGGTGAGCCTGGTGCACAGAATACCACTGCTCCCCAGGGTTTTCCAGGCTATGAAGGCAAATTTCCAGGCCTGCCCTCTGAAGTGCTTCAGGGTGTGTCCACAGCCCCAGCCTTCCTGCCATAGGTGTGTGCTTAACTGCTTGAGTCACGGAAAGATTCCAAGTCGCTTGGCACTACTACCTGGGCACTACCTTGGCACTACTAGGTAATGAGAATCTCTGTGAATGGAAAGTGTCCAGAATGGGGAGACTGAAAAACATGGCCTTCAGGACAAATATACAACCATGACCTTGGCCTCATCATTGCTTAATAATTTGGCCACTTTGGATGACTTAACTTCTGGGCACGTCACTTTCCATACAGGTAAAATGTTTTTGTGTTTGTTGTTGTTAGATGCATGGCGATTCCATGCATAACACAATGAAACATTGGCCTGTCCTGCATCATCCTCACTGTCATTGATATGCCCCCCTCTGGTGTAACTACTGGGCATTTTGAGTGACACAAACCTGGGAACTCCATCTTCCACAACTATAGTGGAAAATATTCTGCTGTGATTCAGGAGATGTTTGATGCTTGGTTTAGATTACCATGTCTTTCTTCCTAGTAAGTTATAGCTTCACAGTTCCACTGATACCTTTGGATGCTCTTGCTGATATTTGAAACACTGGAAGCATCACTTCCCGCATCATAGCAACATACATCACCATAGTCAACTTTAAATAAGTAGTGGATATGTAAAATAGGGATGATAATAGTTGTCACCAACTTCATAGGGTTTTATGATAATTAAATGGGTTAACACATATAAACCATTAGAAGAGCGTCAGATTTACTGTGATTATGATAATTATCAACACTTCATTTGATCAGAAGTATTTTTTCTCTTCCAAGGATACTTGTATTTTATATAACTAAAAAAGATCAGTATAGCAAGAAGTGCCAGAGACAGAAGGAGAAATTTGAATTGTCCTCTACTACATTAGTATCAAAGGGGAGTTATAAGTTTGTTTTCTAGTTTTAATAAGGAACTTCGTGGAAAGTACCATGGACTTATCAAAAGTGCCACACTGAGTTTTAAAGCCTGTCTTTTCTAAGAGCACCTCATGTAACTTTAATGCTGAACTAAACATGTACCCTATATTTGACATTGCTATTCTTTTAAGTCTGACAAATGTAAGATGTTGTTGTTTCTGGGTACCATCAACTCAGTTCTGACTCATAACATTCCTGTGTACAATGAAACAAAATACTTCCTGATCGAGTACCATCCTCAATCATTTTTATGTTTGAGTCCATTGTTGAAACCACTGGACGTGTCAGTCTTTGACAGTCTTCCACTTTTTCTCTGACCTTCTTTTCATAGCACGATGGTCTCTTTCAGGAACTGTTCTCTCCCAATAACTTGTCCAAGAACATAAGATGACGCCGCATCGTCCTCACATCTAAGCAGCCATCTGGCTGTATGTCTGAAAAGCCAGACTTGCTTATTCTTCTGACAGCCCATGATCTTTTCAATCTTCTTCACCAATACAATAGTTCAGCTGTATCACTCTTCTGCTATCTTCCTTACTCAATGGCCATCTTTTCTGTGCCATTGAGAATATTATCCAGTAGAAAGAAAATGTTTTGGAAACGATTTTGGCAAGATATGCACAAATGTGCTTAATACAACTGATGTATGGATCTAATAAGAGTTGTAAGAGCTCCCGATAAATGATTTATTAAAAAACTTTTAGGAAAATATTATGGGTTGGACATATCTTAATCCCCAAATGACATCCCTGCTCTTCAACATTTTAAAGAGGTCTTGTGCACAGATTTTCCCAATGCAATGCATCATTCAGTTTATTGACTATTGCTTCCATGATATTTGATTGTGGATTCAAGCAAAATGAAATCAGTGAAAGCTTCAAAATTTTCCCATTTATAACATACTGTCTACTTGTCCAGTTGTGAACATATTTTTCTTCACAGTGAGTCATAAACCACATGGAAGGTTGTAATCCTTAATTTGCATCATGAAGTACTTCAAGTATTCCTCATTTTCAGCAAGCCATATTATGCTTCTCAAATTATTTGCTCATTAGACAGATTAAATAAATATGTTGAAAGGAAACTAACTGACAAATTTCTTGGCTTTAAACTACTCATTGTTCTTTCCCCCCACCTCCCGAATGACTGCCTCTTAATCAATGTACAAATTGTGCATTTGCACAATGAAGTGTTCTGGAATTCCCATTCTTTGTTGATATTATCCATAGTTTGTTGTGATCCACACAATTGAATGTCTTTACATAATCAATAAAATGCAAGGAGACATGTTTCTGGTAATCTCTGCTTTCAACTAAATAAGGTATCTCTGTGTTTGACTCATCCCTAAGAAGGAGATAGACTCTCAATACTTAGATATCAGGAAACTGAAAAACTGACATGAGGTCAATCAGAGATTTTTTTAAATATATATGGGGGCTTACAGAGCAAGAAGAACAGCACTAATTCTTCCAGCTGGCAACAGTGCTGGTCAGAAAAGTTTTTTTCTAGTGGGGTCATTCTATAGGGGCCATATTATATTAGTAATGAGTTGGGTCAAAGAAGGGTGGTGCTGTGGAGAACTACTGAAGGCATTCCCACTATGATGCTAACATACCCCAAAAGCTTGTGACTCAACTCTGACTCTCTGTGGGGAGAGGACAACATGCAGGTGGGTCCCAGGACGCACAGAAATTACCTGCTTCTCAGATATTTGGGGAGCACGAACACCTTGTGTCCTTACACTCCACCCTAATGTCACTAAAATGGCCTTCACAACCTTGCCATCAATCTTCTGAGATATCCCTCAGGCCTGAGCATTGGATATTTGCAACCAGAGACTGCGACAATAAATCCCATGGAAAAGATTGCCTAAAGCCAGTGAATTCCCAAAATGGGCAAGAACACAGGATGCCATGGGTGGAGGTGGGGGACTGGTGGTGAAAGTGAGGGGGGGTAAGGAATTCAGCCAATTTTTTTTGGGGGGGGGGCGGAAATAAATAAAGGAAGGAAAGAAAGATGGAAGTATGTCCATAGATAAAGCAGTTATCTTGAAAGAGGGAAAAGGAGGCAGCCACAGTGTAGACTGCTTTTGCCAGTCCAGTGGCCATGCCCAGGTGCCGCTATTGGCCAGGATAACTCATCACAGCAGGGATAGATTTCCATGGCAGGCATATAGCTGAAGATGTCTGCATTCCTCAAGGTTGACTGACTTCTCACACAATCAGTTATTGCAGCCCCACCACCAAGAGAAAACATTACTGGAAACACCAGGGTTGAGAAGACAGAGAAGTGAAAGGCATTAATCATGGGTAAATCACAATTGCCTACCAGCAATTGTCAGGCAAGTTAGGGGTCTTATGTCATTCACTTGCCACTATTTAGCAGGTGTGTTTGCAAGGGGAGTTTCACCTCACTGCCAGGAGACTATCCCGCACCTTTTAAGTAAGCATCAAGGGCAATTCCTGAAAGCCTCTGTAATTGACTTCAAGATAAAGGTAGTCCCATCTCTTTGACCACAGTGTGAAGAATTCACAGTCTTTCATACTGACATCAGGTGGAGACCACTCTGCCACCTTTTGGTGGGATTCTGCTGTGGGGCATTTCTTTGTGATGTCAATGGCTGTGGACTGGCACATAAAACACAACAATGTCCATGCCTTGACCTGGGCCCAGATGTCTTTCCCTAAATCCACTTCCTATAGAGTCCATTGATCCAGAAACCAGTCCTGTTTTTTCCCTTGTGGTCATCACAGTCTGAGTGTTCTGTCCATGTACAGGATTTGGTATCTGGGTCTATGCATGAGGATGGGGCAACCCTTAGCACTGCCCGTTGGCTGCTCTGCCCACCCTCGCCATTAATCCACGTACATTGATGGCTGGTGAATTAACTACTGCCATCATTGAGGGAGGATTGCCTCGTGCAGAATTGTCTGTGTACCAGGTCTCTTTGGGTGTAAGTCCAGGAGTCTCACATTTGGGACTTTCTCACATGGCTGGTCTGCCTTTTGTGGCTGAGCTTCTTCACCAGGGATAGATGTGGCTGACTTAAAGATCTGAAACAGGTCAGCATTGGCAGGACAAGCTAACGTGTTGCTTCTCTGCATCACCGAGGCACTATTGCATCCAGTGTGGAAT
This sequence comes from Nesogale talazaci, assembly GCA_004026705.1. Taxonomy (NCBI): domain Eukaryota; kingdom Metazoa; phylum Chordata; class Mammalia; order Afrosoricida; family Tenrecidae; genus Nesogale; species Nesogale talazaci. The sequence continues at coordinate 47,367 of PVJH01006682.1, forward strand.
TGTTGGGGTTTTTTCCAATGATTTTATTGGGGGCTCTTACAGCTTTTATAACCTTCAATGTGTCATTTGTATCAAGCATATTTGTACATGTCGCCAAATATTCATTTTCAAATATTTTGTACTTGAGCCCGTTGGTATAAGCTCCTCTCCGCTCCCCTTTTTAATAAATCATTTTATTGGGGGCTCATACAACTTCCATCGCAATCCATACATACATCAATTGTATGCAGGCCACATTTGCACACTTATGGCCATCATCACTCTCAAAACATTCTCCCTCCACTTAGGTTCCCAGTACCAGCTCCCCATAGTTCCCTTCCCTCCCCACTCTCCCTCCTCCATGAACCCTTAATAATTTACAAATTGTTATTACTTTTTCATATCATACACTGTTCAATGTGTCCCTTCACTCACTTCCCTGTTGTCTGTACCCCAGAGAGGAGGTTATATGTAGACCCCTGAAATTGGTTCCCCCTTTCTATTCCACCATCCCACCACTCTCCCAATATCACTACTCCCACCACTAGTCCTGAGGGATCATCTATCCTAAGTTCCCCATGTTTCCGACTCCAGTGTACATCCCCTGGTCTAGCTGGATTTGTCTGGTAGAATTGGAATCATGATAGTGAGTGGAAGGAAGCATTTGAGACCTAGAGGCAAGTTGCATATCTCCTTGTTACTACACTGTACCTTAACTGGCTCATCTCCTCCCTGTAACCCCTCTGTAAGAGGATGTCGTTTCACCTATCGATGGGCTTTGGGTCCCCAATCTGTACTCCCCCTCATTTATAATGACATAATTTTTAGCTCTTTGATGCCTGATACCGGATCCCTTGGGCACCTCGTGGTCACACAGGCAGGCTGGTGTGCTTCTTTCTTGTGGGTTTTGTTGTTTCTGAGCTGGATGACTGCTTGTTTACTCAAGGCTTTAAGACCCCAGATGCTATATCTTTTGATATCTAGGCAACATTAGTTTTCTTCATCACTATTGTCTATGCACATATTTGTCATCAGCAATCATATCAGGAAAGTGAGACGAAATATTAAGTTTTTTTAATTCTTGAAGCCTGATAACTAATCCCTTTGACACCTCTGTGGTCACACAGGCTGGTGTGCTTCTTCCATTGTAGGCTTGGTTGCTTCTGAGCTAGATGGCTGCTTGTGTACTTTCAAGCCTTTAAGATCCCAGATGCTATATCTTTTGATAGCTGGTCACCAGCAACTTTCTTCACCACCTTTGCTATGCACACATTTGTCTTCAGTGATCATGTCAGAAAGGTGAGCATCATGGAATGCCAATTTAATAGAACAAAATGTTCTTGCACTGAGGAGGTACTTGAGTGGAGGTCCAATGCCCATCTGTTGTCCTAATACTAACCCTATAAGTATATGCACATTGATCTATTTCCCCATTGTCATAATCAAATATGTGCACCTATGTACATGCCTGTATTTAAACCTCTATAAATGCCCTTTACCACCACCACCATCCCAGTTCTTTCCTCTATGTCATTTTACTTTCCTCTTGTCCCACTATCATGCTCAGCCTCCATTTGAGTTTCAGTATTTTCTCCTGTTACATTACTCTTGAGCAATCCCTTTCAGACCTCTCACACCCACATTGCCACTGATTTTGAATCAATTGTTGTTCCCTTATTCCTGGGCTGGTCAACACTACCTCCTTCCCCCTCCTCTCCTTCTCCCATGTCCCCTCTGGAACCATCTATCCCGTAATTTTTGCCTCCAGACTGTTCATCCAGCCTATCTTATCTAGATAAACCTGCAGAGGTAGCAATATGTACCAAAAAAAGGGCATCCTAAAATGAAGCAACCAAAGAAAATAAAGAAATATCAACAAAAAACTCAATGTCATATATGTGTGTGTGTGTGTGTAAAAAATAAAAATAGTAGCAATATAAAAACCTGTAAATAGTTCAAAGTCTGTTCATTGACCTCCAGGAGTGTCCCCTGGTTGTGGAGTTAGTTTTTTATGGGACTTTACCTGGCTTCTGCATCTTCCTTAGATGAGAACCAAAGCCCAGGAAATAAACCATATTTGTAGTTGCCAGGGTATGCAGGTGTGGCAGCATCCCATTCACTTTCTTTCCCTGCATCTATCATCCTTGTGATCTCTATTTGCTGTCCTGTAATTTTAACAAGTTTTAAGGTCTGATCTGCCTTAAGGACATTCTTTTCTTTGCACTAACTGGTCCAGGTGAGGGATGAAAGCATATCCAACATCCAGTTATCACAGAAACATTCCAAGTTCCTTCTCCTTAGTGGAAATGAGGTAGGCTCTGACTTTTTTAAATCAATGCCTCAGGGATCACCTTCAAGATAGGCATCACTCCATAGGGCTCAGGTAGGTGCATCAAAGAAATGCTGTAGGGCAGGGGATAGGGGGCGTCAGATACATGACATATGTCAGTTGGCCAGCAGATCGGTGAGGCAAGCACTAGACCTGAGCTAGCTGGTGGCTGCCTTGGGGCCCTCTCAGAATAGGTTGGCATCACACTGTGTGCACCTTCATACTGTATTCGCTTACAGGCCTGCCACAGGGGCAGGGTTGGGGCAATGTGCTCTATTCAGGAGCTTACAGACCCAGAGGCACAGCACTGATTCTTTCATCTGGTGGCCAGGCTGAACAGGGAGGTTTCTACCAAGTTCAGGATTTCCTTTTATTACTGGTAGTAATCTGGGCCAGTAGGGGGTAAGGGTGATTGAGACCAGCTGAAGTCGTTGATGTTAACATACCACAAACTCCTTGAACTCAGCTAAAGAAGAGGGAGCAGAAAGCATTCACAATGCCTCTCTGAGCTGTGGTGTCCTGGCTTTCTATAGGAGAAGAGTATCAACAGGTGTGCCAAAGACACATAGGAAGGGCCCCCTTATATTCATCAGCCAGTTTGGGAGCATTAACTTGTGTCTCTGCAATATCCCTCATACCACATCCTCTTTTTAACTAGCTTAAGTCTCTAGAGCTTCCTATCAACATACTGTTGCAATGGCTGTTGAATTGTCTTCAGCAAAACATTATGTGTGGGTCATAATAATGATATTCCACAATAAATTGGGTCACGTTTCTTTAGAATGGGCACCAATATGAATCTCTTCAAACCTGTTGGCCATGTAACTGTCTTCTTAATTTCTTGGCATAGGCAAGTGTGGGTTTCCAGTGCTTTTGCAATGTTTTGATACCTTTCTGTTTGTATTCCATCAAGTCCTATAACCTTGTTTTTCATAAGTGCCTATTGTGTAACTTGGACTTCTTTATCACAGTAACTTGCAGTCACCACAGTATGACAACAGCAGGATAACACAATTTATTTCCAGATAACACTTTCATTATGGTTAGACAGATTCAAGATGTGATAGCTTGTATCTATAGGATTTCGATGCCCAACATAGGATATTGATGCACAATATTATTAATGGTTTTATAATGAACCCCCAGAAACAGACATGGAAAAAAACAATTTTATCAGCAGGTTATGAGAAAACTTATCCTGAAATCAGGCAGAACTTGTCCATGAAATCAGGCAGAGGAGGAAAATCAGAGATTTGGGTCAAAGACAAAAATTTTAAAAGTAATTGGCACGAAATTGTGGGTCAAAGTTCCCCAAAGGAACTAGATTCTCAAGAACCCATTGCATGCAGCATCATCTAGCGGGAGCAAACTATCTCTTAAGTGAAGTCCCAAGAATACTCCACTCCAAAACCCTCAAAAAGCTGGGGCATGCAGGTATGAAGCAGGGAAACTCATGTGTGTACTACCGGGTGCAGCGTCCTTCCTCTAATGAGATTCTCCATCATTGTCTAAGCAAAGGTCTAAGCAAAGCCCATCTTTTTTGTGGTAAGGACAAGAACCTAATTTCAGCAGGAACCATCTTGTAATAAATAGTAGGCCATGTGCCTTTGACCAATTGTTGTAACCCCACTCATATTACCCACGTGTCCTGGCTAAAACCATACTTTTATGTAGTTCATCTTTGTCTCCCCTGGATTTCTTTTAGCCAAATATGATTCTGTAACTCTTTTTGTTTCTGTTCTGTCTATCCAAGAAAGAATTTTCTTCCCTCATCGCCCAATGGAAATGGCCCATGAAAATTGGCCTCTATGAAGTTGTCTATCTTCCTTGTCTGGACTATCTCTATCCACAATAAAATTTGATTATTTTTCTTCAAACTGACCCTGTAGTGTTGCTCTGTAACAAGAGGATTTCTTGATAACCTTGGAGAACAGATTAGATTCTCTAGTAAATTGTTTACCTTTGAAAATCTACTGATCCCTTAATGTGTGGAGCTTAATCACTTCAATAAGACAGGCATTCAAGAAATCACAGGAGACTGGCAGGTGCCTCACCTCTTGCCTCCAGGATGATAATTTGCGGAGAGTAGCTGACAGTCTATTGTGAAATATTGGAGATAAAGCAAGCCTATACTTAATTCCTTCTTGTTTTTAAAGTGCTTTCTATGTGTCAGGCACTAGACTATGGGCAGGGTTGCAAACGAAAGCAAACCTAGGCATGGTTCTCTTTCTGAGGGGAGATTATCTGCTAATGAAGCAAAGCCTTGAAAGTAAATATTAACAACTGTGGTAACACAAGGGATGAAAGTACCTCAACTATCCCAAAACATGAATAAGGACTCTGAGCTCGTTAAGGACACTGCAAGCAAAAGTTAGAGAATACTCGGGCTGATGGGAAGAAGGAAGTTGAAGAAAAGAAACGGTTTGAGTCAACTTCTCACACCGATGGTTGAAGGGGAACTGGGGTTGTTAATGAGAGCAAAGAAGAATGAAATTCAAACCAAGGAATCGTATATCAAGGAGCAGCTAGAGGAGGACTTTGCCAGTCAACTCCCTTGAACTACTAACTCCCAGCCCTCTGATGGGTCTCTAAGTGCAGAAAATGTCAGAGTCCGATAGATATTATTCTGAGCCCGAAACTAATCAAGACCTCGAGCACTTCGATGATTAAACAATTGTCTCTAAGAATTATGCTTGAATAGAGAAGGCGCTATGTGTGCCACATCATTTTTCCACCACAGAAAGTGAGTGTGGGCTGCCAAGTGCAGCAGCACACTGCAAAGTAAGCTCGGCGGTGAAACAGCTTGCAGGTCTAGGGGCCGTCGACCAGCAGGAGGGAGTGATGCTGCAGTCATTCTGAAAGACAGAGCGTTTTACAAGGCAAACTGCCTACAGACTGAGCCACGTGAATGGATCTTTGCTTCCACTGTCAGCCCTGATTCTAGGGTATGCATCAACTGAGCGCACGGGGAAAGGTAGACGAGGTGAGCCTATTTGTGGATAACCCTCACTCCCTGCCAGCACAAAGGTTTACTGTACAGAATCCTCTTACCTAATGTGTGGCTGTGCTGGCTCAGGGAGCCCCCAGACATTCCCAAGAAGGTCAGATAACAAGACCTGCTCCACAAATGGACCTTTGACTGGGTACCAATGAGCTAGAATTGTATCTGCTACATGAGACATTTGAATGGGATTTGGAATCCATTGTTCTGCTTCCAACAGCATCTTTTATCTGCTGCTGGGTAGAGCAGATGGCCTTTCCCCCACTGAAGTCAGAAGTCCCACGGTCTAGGTATGTGACTTGGTTGCTTTCTTTCAAGGTTTCTGAAGACCCATCTCACACACAGACAAAGGAAAATCAGGGGATACTCCTGAAAAGATAGTCTTTTTATGCTTTACACCTTGACTTCTGTACCCATGACTTTGAACATCAAGATTTTTCCCTCTGGGGTCAAGCTCATTTGCTCTCTGTGTCCTGGGCAAGGGAAATTTATGGATCCTTTATTCAAGTCTCTTTTCACACAAAAGCTGAAAACCCCTTCTCCTAACTCTGTGTTTTGTATAGCTTTCTGTATATGGAATCCAGCAGAGGCTAATCTAAAGGCAGTGTCTGGATTAATAACTACCTAGGGGCATGATATAGGGTGGTATAGGTGGAGGAGTGGGGTGTGCAAGATGGGGTGCTAGCAATGAAACTGAGGAAGAAGAAACTGGCCTGAAACTGACTGTGGTGGTGACTGCACAACTTTTATTAATATGATTGAATTACTAAATTGAATGATCGTGAAGTAGATGCCCCTTAAACAATTTTTTTAAAGGAACAACAACAAACAATTCTGTCTTGGAGGAACTACAACCAGAGTGCTCTTTAGAGATAAGACTTGATATCTTGTGAAGGACACCATGCTTGGCAAAGCTGAGGGACAGCAAAAAGGAGGAAGGTTCCAGACAAAAAGGACTGATACAATGGCTGCAAAAATAGGCTCAAACATAAAAACCATTGAGGATATGCAGGATGGAGCAGTGTTTCTTTCTATTCGATATAGAGTTGCTACCAGCTGAAACGGATACGAAGGCATCTAGCAACAGCAATGGTGGTTATAACAACAAGAACATGTTTAGAACATCATTAGTATTTCGATGTCAGAGGCCACTCATGTTCATCCAGAGTAAACAGAGTAGGAAGAAGTGCACTATTCCAAAAAGGAAAAACATTACTCTCTGAGAGCTCAATATGAGCGGCAGTGAAAATATGCCTGATATGGTGCAAGAAGATGAGACTCTAGGGTTGGAAGATACTCAAAAGATGAGTGGGGAAGAAATATCTCCTCAATAGAAAGAGTTGACCTTGATGATATTTCTTCCACTCTTTGATGAGAGCTGCAAATCGAGTGTCGGTGAAAGGGCTATCAACAAGGAGCACAAGAGTGCTATTCATGCCGCAGTAACACCAGTTAAAGAAAGGTGACAGTCATTCCCCTTAGTTCCGTTGTCCTTGATCAAACCCTACCAGGCCTCCTTACCATTGATTTTAAATCACTCATGTCCCTTGTCCCTGGGTTTGTTAACACTCACATCCTTTCCCCTGCCTCCCTCTCCCCTACCTTCCATCCCTGAACCACCAGGTCCTATTGTTTTCTCCTCCAGATTATTTATTCTGCCTATCTTTTCTAGATAAATTTGCAGAGATAATAATATACACACAAATAAGAGAAAGAAAAGCAAACTAAAACAAGAGAAAACAAAACCCAACAACAACAAAAAACAAACAAACAGAAAAGCCTGCAAATATGAACAATATTGAAAGTAGTCATACCAGGAGGAGAAAAGGAAGGTCGGGAGAGATAGGAGTAACCAATCACAATGATCTTCCTATAACCCTCTCCCAGGGGAGGATGGACAACAGAAAAGCAGATGAAGGGAGACATCAGTCACTGTAAGACATGAAAAAACAATAATAAGCTATAAATTATCAAGGGTTCATAAGGGAGGAGGGGAGGGGGAGATGGGGGGAAATGAGGAGCTGGTACCAAGGGCTCAAGAGGACAGAAAATGTTTTGAAAAGGATGACACAATGGGTGGATGAATGGATTGTGGTGAGTTGTATAAGCCCCCAATAAAATGATCCATTAACAAAAAAGAAGTGCCATGAGTTTGTAGTAGTGAATGAAGCTCTTTGTGAGCCACATAAAAATTCAGATACAAGAAGAGCAACATAAAGCATTCTACCAAGTCTCTGTGATTTCACTTTGATGCACTCTCTATATTTGCAGTGTGATGTACTTCAGGAAGCTCATCTCGCCAAGCAATATCTATCCACTAAGGTCTGGACAGAATGGAGGCGAAGGTGGAGGCGCTAATATATTTTCTGCACAAGGCACAGTCATGTAGCGTGGCATGAATTCGGGTGGATCAGGTGAGTACGGCATTGAGATAGACAGGAGAGCCAGATTCCAGAGAAGAACACAGAAGATGAGTCAAGGGATACGTGCCCAACCATATGCCAAACCAAACTCTCCACTTATAAGTCAATGCTGAGACACAGCGACCCCCTGGGGGTTTCCAAGGCTGTCCCTCTTTTCTGGAGTAGAGAGCCCGTTCTTTTTCCCACAGAGCTGTTGGTGGTACTAAACTGCCAACCATGCTGATCCCAGCCCAATGCATAGCCACTACACCACCAGGGCTCCTAAGAAGAAAATATCAATGTCATGCTTCCATGAGTTGCTCTTATTTTGAACTCCAGATGACTAAAGCCACCAAGGACGTGGCAGCCATATTTGAGGCTGTTCAAGTGAAGAGTCTCAAGGTCAGGAAAGGAAAGTTCTGGTCTGACCAAGATATTCACTAAGTGCTGAGCTACTTGTGCATTGCGTCTACTTACGTTTTTTAGGGACTTAGTTCACTTACAAATACATTATTCTGGAGGTCGTTGACCATGCAAACTTTACTCACGAAAGTATCTCATGTAACGAGGTTTAATGTTAAAAATGAATAATTCCATTGTATTTATTTTACATTTTTTACTTCCAATTCTATAGTGTTCTTACTGGATTTTCACTTGAACCACGTGACATCTTGTAAATGTCAGTGCACATGATATTGTTATTTAAATGTGTCATTTCAATTTAACCGGTTGCTTATGTCATTGCTATTGCCTTTGGATTCAGTGATACAGAGGGACTAAAATTTGTGAAAAACATTCCTCAGGATTCGATGTGATCTGGTATAGGAAGAAGTCTTTGTAGTAGCAAGAGGCATCATGAGTTAACATACTGTGTGATACTAACTCTGGTGATGTCACAGAAATAAAGTATTTGGGAGAAATCTGAACAGTCTCCTTTTCTTGTCCAAGCCCATTGAGATAAAACATGCCCACAACTAACATGGACGTTTAATAAAGCATAGATTTTTTGAGGAAAGAAAAGCTGCCTTGAAGAAGTCCTGGCAGTACAGCAGTTATGGACTTAGCAGCTAGTCTAAACATTGGTGGTTCAAACCCACCCAGCAGCTCCATGGGAGAAAACCCTAGGCGACTACTTCTCTATAAATTGTTCTGACTCTTAGTAACTTCATACACAGAGGCCAGCACAGAGCAAAATGTTGCCTGTTCTTCACTATCCCCATAATGATTGTTATATTTGAGCCCACTGTTGCAGTCACTGTGTCTTTATATCTTTTTGAGACTTTTCTTCTCAAGGGCTGCTTCCATGTCTTTGATCATAGACACAAGTTAAGTGAAATCCTTGGCCCCTTCAAGAATCTCTATGCTTGTCTTGATATTGTTTATTGGTACAGATGTGAAGATTATTGTTTTATACACATTGAGTTATAACTCATACTAAGACTGTAGTCTCTAGTCTTTATTGGTTAGCACTTGAAGTCTTCTATTTTGGGTAAGAAAGGTTGCTTTGTTTGTTGTTTTTTGGAATAAGTTATTCCAATCTTGAAGCTGTGTTCTTCATATGTGCCAGATCCTTGAGTTATTTACTTAGATAGCGATGATAAATGAGAACACCATATAGGATGGATGCACTCTGTTATATGGGGCCAATATGAATAAGAAATCAACTGGAAAGCACCAACAATAACCTGTCTGGAGTAGCTATTGCAGAGAAAGAAAAGAGGACTGAACAGAAAGCAGGAGTAGGGGCTAGAAAAAGGAAAGGGCAGACCTCAGTCCAATGCTGTGGTTAGGTGCCCATCTGAGGACTCGCTGGGAATGCATCTGTAGAGATTGCTTTCCAGTAGCTCAGAGTCAATGAAGGCAGGCAGACATTGTCAGGGGAACCCACCCCTGACATATCATCACAGGTCTGGTAGGCCTAATTGTACAGCAATAATAAGTAAAGATTACAGTAAAGTCATAGAAATTATGAGAGATAGCAATAATGAAATCAGGCACATGTCATAGTAGCATGCTTACCTCCTGGACAGCCATAAACTCAATAGCCATGTCCACACATAGCCTGGATAGGAAGCCAGGAGCCAGAGAGGTTCCCAGGGCCCAAAAAGCCCCAGGGGGAGAAAGTTTATTGTTAACCAAGGTTTAAGTCTACTTTGGGGGTGTGATTACATATTACAGGATGGGGCTATACAGTATACATACCCATCACAGGAAGGGGATGAACTAGGGGTGTACATGTAATAGGAAGAGGAGAAACTAAGATTATACATATGACAAGAAAGTTGGATCCTAGATTCATGATGTCGGCCTAACCTTGATACCTTGATCATCCTTGGGTGGGCTTGATCTCCCTGGGATCCTACAAGGAAGTATTCTACTACTATCCTGATCAGAAGGAAGTGGGACCAATTTAGGATGGTACAGACAATTCAGCCTGATTGTTCTAGATGACTGATAACCCTTAGGGAGAATAGCCCATGCTCTCCATCTGGTGACCTCTAAGTGTATAGTCATTTGCCCTGTGTAGCAAGTAGCTTAAGTTTGGCATATATTTGGGGGAGACAACTTGGGAGAAATCATTCTGTTACCCACAAGACATGGGCAACATCACTGAGTAGTACGGCAATGCAGGTCTCAGAGCAGAAACTCCTTTTCAATCTTATGGGTAAGGGTTGGAAACAGTTCCTGAAGGAAAGATACTTTAACTGCATTCTGAGAGGATAAGGCAAGGAGATGGAAGAATTGCAGGTGGACATTTCACAAATAAGTGGGCATGTTTTGGTGACTGATAGTGGCACAGGACACCCTACGAAGAGAGGGACACATTACCTTTCACTTGGGGATGTTAGCCAGAAAGTCGCGCACCCTGATGATTTCTGTATGCCCCAGGAATACCTTAAAATCGGTGCCTTTTTGGTATTGTTCCTCTATTGCCAAACATGAACATTCAGGTGAGAAGATTTCTGAGGATTCCTGAGACTAGGAAGTGCTGGGCAAAGTTACACTGTCAGTATGACCCTTCACCCCCCTCAAGCTCTTTTCCATGCTCCAATAGCAATGCTAAGGTACACTTGTGAAGAAACACATCTCGTTGTGACAAACATGGTGGCTTAGCAAACAACCTTACACGGCCCTTCTTCCTTGCCAGAAGAAGCACAGCCTTAGTCAGTGCCAGCCTCAAGAAGGATCATTCTGTTTTCTCAACTAGTTACCACTTAGCAATGGGCATGAATTTCATAACTATTCACTCAGTAAATTAATTCAATAAATGAATGAATAAGACAGAGTTTGCTAGGTAGCTAGCATAGAGAAAAGAGTGTCCATTGCACATGTTCAGAAGTTTGAGCTATTGGCCAGGAAAGGATGGTCCACTGCGCATGCTCAGAGGTCCAGGCTTCCAGTCTGAAGAGCTACACCTAGGCTGGCTCTTTTACGCCAGGTGAATTCAATTCGGCCAATGGGGTTGACCAGTCATCAACCATGCCTCCCCGTCAAAAGACTGAAAAGGCAGAAGCCTGGAGCCAATCTGGTGTCTTCTCTCAAGTAGCTTCCTGGCAGGCAGACAATGGTGAGGGACCCTGTGGGTGCCTGTGTCAACCTGAAACTCCTTTCATAAAATTCGTTTGGATCACAAACCAGGCTTCGACATGAATTCTTTCTCGCACAGAGCCTAGGATCGAGGTATTTATCTCTTCTCAAGAAACCTAACATAAGGGGCTGAGCCCCGGTGGCGTAGTGGTTGTGCGCGGGACTGCGGCCCACTGGGACGGAGGTTCAATTCCAGCAGTGGGGCTGGGCCTCCTACTCCCACCACCGGAGAGCAGTGATGCCAAAAAAAAAAGAAAAAGAAAAGAAAGAAACCTAATATAAAACTGGTGCCGTGACTCGGAAATAAAAGGTAAACTGGGTTCACATAATTTTTCTTGGAACAGGTCCTCACATACTGATCTTACCAGTTTCGGGCACCTTCTGGACTCTTTTTCACCTCATCACCCATGGGAGACAGCGCATAGCTGGAAAGAAAGCCAGACCGAACTGCAAAACCCCACGGAGACGGACGGCCCCCAGAACCGACTCAGAAAGAGACATTTAAGTATTACAAAGCTGCATCCTTTTATGTCTGTTCTTCTGCCTAGTCTTACTGGTATACAGGACTTACCTTTGCCTTTCTGTGCCTGTCTTCCCGAAAGCTTACATGTCCTCTCTAGCCTCGGTTTCTGGGAGGGGGCTGGGACGCTGTTGCCTGCAGGATGGGAGAAGTGTGATACCCAGTTTGTTTGAGGCTCAGTGGTATGCTTTGTCTTCTGACCGGCAAAATGGCTGGATGTACCCGCATGAATAAAGTGACCAGACATCCTGCTTTTGGCAGGAAACTCCCAATTTTAAACAATTTTTCCCGCATCCCGCAGTTTTAAAAAAGTCTGGATTTTTGGAAAGAATGCAAGACAAATGAATGCCCCGCTACAACCACCCCCCACCACCACCCCCCGTCAATGGTGTCCCGCTTTACCAATGTTAAAATCTGGGCACTTTACGCATGAACCCTGTTGGTTTATGCACAACTCTGGCTCTGGTGGCTGGCCCGGCACTAACTTGCAGCTAAACCACAAGATGCGGCACGCGGCCACCATTTTCCCAAACACTTGGTTCTCTGTTCCCACCCAAGATGCTGTCACCGAGTGTCCGTCATTTTGGCTGCAGGGCAATGGAGAATGTGACCCTAGCTACGATGATGCCCGCCACTCCAGACACATGGGGGCAGGGTGGGCAGTGTCTAGATAGCTGGTTGCTTGGGCCGAGTTAGCCCCGCCTAGTCCCAGAACCCATTGTTTCCCCTCTCCCTCAGAATTTATTTTAGTTTTCTGCGGTTTTTTGTTTTTTTTTTAAGGCATCACTGCCCTGGTGGTGGGAGTAGGAGGCCCAGCCTTTGCTCCTGGGAGCCGGAATTGAACCTCCGCCCCAGTGGGCCGCAGTCCCGCGCACAACCACTACGCCACCGGGGCTCAGCCCTCTGCGGGGTTTTACAAACAAACTGCTTTAGTATTCTACCAGCGTGGATTTGTTCTTTGGCTACCAGCAGTTTTCCATTGCCCAGGCCTATGCCAAAGACTAGTATCTCTGACTGGTAACTTTCGCTTTTCAGTGATGCTGCTGCATAGGACACTTTGGGAAACAGCTCTTATTACCATTCACCACCACCATGTTCCCGCCAGAAATTCCAAGTTCCCTAAAGGTCCCCGGAGCTGCCGGACAGACGTCCCTCCCTTCAGAGATTTGAGAGTCTGCTCCGGCCAGCAGGCACCTTTGAAGGTCATGGGGCCACACCAAGTTGTGGCCTTAGCTTGTGGTTTAGAAAAAGGTCGAACCTAATGTCAGCTGCAGCGACTGGTCTCCGACTCCTCCTTTGGGCAGGGGCACCAAAGATTCACGGCACCCCAGAAGTGTGTGCTGGCTGAAGCTGTTAGTGGCCTTGAGGCACCAAGCTCTCAGGAACCTTGTTTTGTGTTTTCTAGATGGGCTTTACCAGGTCAACACCCAGGAATTGCCCCCTCGGATGTTTCCTGACTAATTGGGATAGATTTGATAGGGAAAGGCTGGACAAATAGAAGCTGATTTCGTTTTGCAACTCTATTTGGCCACAGTGCATTTTAGTAAAAGGTAAATTGTGGCCAGTGAATGGTACACTCTCCCTTCCAATCCTGATGTAGCTAGATTTCTGTGGGAAGATGGGAAATGGGCAGAGATGTCATAAGTGAGAGCATTTTTTCCTTTGGATCTTTGTTCCCAGTGCACCCAGGACCCTTAAGGGACTCTGGATTTAGGGAAAACTATTCTCCCGGCCTCGAACAAGCCCTGAACATTCTACCATAGTAGAAGCAGCTGGGGAGTTTGGTCCCCAGGTGGTTTACAAGCCTTTCACCCTAATTGAACTTAAGCAAATTTAAAATGGCTTGGGAAGTGACTCTGAACAAACCTGAACAGTAATAGAACACTTTTAGCACCTCACTCTAGCCTATGACTTAACATGGAAGGATGTAATGATCATACTGAGACAGACTGTGACAGACTTTGAGGAAGAACGAGTGCTCATAGGGGCTAGGGAGTTTACATAGCAGTTACATGTGGTGAATGAAAAGTATCCAGGAGAGGAAGCAGCTGTACCTCCCACTGACCCTGCTTGGAATCACAATAAGCCCCAGGAAAAGTGGCCATGGGAACATTTCCTGGTGTGGATCACAAATGGAACTACAGTCAGGTAGGCAAACGGCCATCAATTATCCCAAAGTGACAGCCATTCATCAAGAACCTACAGATCCTCCTGTAGACATTTCAGAGCAGCTAAAGGAGGCCCTGAAAAATTGTTCTGCTGCAGACGTAGTTATCTATGAGGGGACAACCTTAATCAGGGACAAATATTTTACACAGTCTGCTCTGGACATTTGCAAGAAGGTCTAAATACTAGTGCAGAGCCTGAAGGAGCACCCTAGAGCAGAAGGTTGCTTGTGCTAATATGGCTTTTTTTACTAGGGAGCAGGAAAGGGAAGTTTGGACTCGGGAGGAGAAAAGGAAGGGCATCTGACTTGCCCATGTTTGGGCTGCACTTAGTGACTGGTGCCCATCTACTACCTCCCAGGTTTCTCAGACCTTTGAACCAAGTACCAGATGCTACATTTGTGAGAGACCAGGCCATTGGACTACAGAAACTGCCCTAATTGAAACAGGCCTCCTCGAACCAGCACCATGTTTCCATTGCAAGCAGACAGGCCATTGGGACAGCCTCTGTCCCAAGGCCAAAAACCTGGAGGGGAGGTGCCCCCAGGCCAACATGCAGCTGCTAATGGATGAGGATTGAAGGTGCCCTGCCCGGTCCAAACAGTCCAGCAGCAGAAGATAACTGTTACTGGTCTGGAGCCTAGGGTGGGCACCGCTATGGCAGGTAGGTCAGTAAATTTTCTGTCAGATTCTGGGGCGACCTATTCTGACCATATCTTCTTCCTCAGACCCCTGGCTCCCACACCTGCTCCATCCTGGGAGTGTCAGGAAAACCTGTAGTTACACATTTTACTGAACCCCTCAGATGCTGATGGGGTAACTGGTATTTTTCTTATAGATTCCTAGTAGACCCTGAATGGCCAGGTCCTTTCCTGGGCCGAGATAGACTGTCCAAGCTGCACACCGGCATAGTCATCTGGCCTCATCCTGGTCCCTCGACAGCTTTCCAAATACTCCTCGTGATGAAGGAGCTACAGATTCCCACAGAGGAAACGTGGGAATAAGCCATAACCCCTGAAGTTTGAGACATGAAAGTCCCTGGCAAACCTAAGTATGCTACCCTGTAAAGATTTCCCAAAAGATCCTACCCCGTTTCCTCATCAGTGACAGTATCCTTTGAAGCCTGAAGCAATCAAAAGATTACAACCCCTTATTAGTAAGTTCCTCCAACATGGGCTTTTACTCCCCCTGTAACACCCCTATATTATTGTTTAAGAAGAAAGATGTTTATTATTGGCTGGTCCAAGACCTCAGAATAATAAATGAAGCAGTGATCCCACTGCACTCAGTAGGACCAAACCCCTATACCCTCCTAGGGGACATTGATAGGTCCCCACAGTGGTGCAGCGTCCTGGACTTAAAGGATGCCTTTTTCTGCATTCCATTGGGTAAACAGTGCCAGTTCCTTTTTGCCTTTGAGTGGAAGTTAGAGGAAGGGCACTCCCAGCAACTCAGATGGACTGTTTTACCAATGGACTTCCGGGACAGCGCTCATTTGTTGAGACAAGCCCGAAGCCAGGACCTAGCTTGCCTTACTTTAGAGGAGGGCACTGTCCCACAGTATGTAGAGGACCTCCTCATCTGCTCAGTCACTCAGGAACAGTCCATGGCCCATAAGTACAAGCTCCAAACTTCTTGACAGAAAGAGGTTACCAAATCTCCAGGGCAAAGGCCCAGCTAGTGCCACAGGAGGACTCGTCTTGTCAGAAAGAAAGAAAAGAATATCTGCAGAATGAGTAAGGGCAATTGTGGCGCTGCCTGAGCCAGAAATGTGGAAGCAACTGCGGGCATTTCTAGGCCTCACAGGGTTTTGTAGGATCTGGATTCCTAGCTACAAACTCCTAGCAAAACTCCTATAGGAGAGTCTGAAAGGGCAGAGTGACCTAGAACCCCTACTGTGGTGCACAGAGCAAAAGGAAGCAGTAAACCAGCTAAGACTCTTCTATTCCAAGCCCCAGTCTTGGATCTCCCAGACCGTGCAAAGAAGTGTGCCCTGTATGCTCATGAGAGAAAGGGATTGCTCTGGGGGTGCTGGTCCAGAAGCGAGAACCTCAGCCTCAGCCAGTAGCCTACCTATCAAAGAAACTAGATCCTACCTCAGCAGGCAGGTCACTTTGTCTACGAGCAATCGCTGCCATGGCCCTCTTGGTCCAAGAGGCAGTAAAGATCATCATAGGAGAAACTTTGGAGGTGTCCTAACAAATCATAGGATCTCCGAAGTGCTACAAGCTAAAGGCTATAGCTGGCTTTCTGAGAGCCACCTATTGAAGTACCAGGTTCTTCTTATAGAAAACCCTGATGTTACTATCCATACTTGTAGCTCCCTCAATCCAGCCGCATTACTCCCTGAGCCTCAGGAGGACATTCTTGCTTCAAGCTACTATCTACTGATAACTAACCTCAACCAGACCTCAAAGACCAGACACTGGAAATGGCAGATTATGTCTGGATCTCAGATGGAAGCAGCTTTGTGATTGAGGGAGTGTGCAAAGCAGATTATGCCATTATCACCCTTGGGAACTTCAGCCCAACTGGCTGAATGTATAGCCTTAACCCAGGGCCTCAAACTAGCAGAAGAGAAGAAAATAACGTTATCTACCGACTCCAAATATGGATTTCTGGTTCCTCACACCCATTCTTCTATCTGGCAGGAAAAAAGGATATCTCTCCGCTCAGCGAAGCACCATTAGGTATGGGAGCCAAATCAAGGCACTCTTGGAAGCTACCCAAAAACCAATGGAAGTGGCAGTGGTGCACTGCCAAGGGCACCACCAGGGGGACTCAGAAATCACTGTGGGCAACCGAGCAGCTGCCAGACAAGCAGTCCTGGGTGCCATCCCCTCAGCCTCCATAAATATCCTAATTCCCCCAAACCAGATTCCTCTTCCAGATTACTGACCGGAAGAAGTGGAACAAGCACGGACAAAGGAATTGTGCCTTTGACCAGATGGATGGTGGGAGAAAGACAATAAGCTCCTTTTGCCACAAAGGTTACAGTGAAAAGTCATGAAAGCCTTCCATGATGCCACTCATCTTAGCCATAAACCCTCCTTGACCCTAATTACTCGACAATTCTGTGGGGCCAATTTGGCCTCAGCCATCAGGTCAGTAACTTTCCATTGCCTTATCTGTCAGACCAACAGTCCCCAAAGGAAACTCAGAAGCTATCTTGCTCAACCTGTCCAGAGCAAGGAATCCTACCCAGGGAAAGACTGGCAGAAAGATTTTACCCAGGTTCCCACTGTCCAGGGATTTAAGTATCTTCTGGTGTTTATAGACATCTTTAATAGGTGGATTGAAGCATAGCCCACACACACTGAGAAGGCTTATGAAGCAGGTAAAAAATTACTTCAGGAAATAATTCCTTGATTTGGGCTTCCCTATCATCAACACTGTGCCAGGAGGTCACAGTTTTCAGGGCAGATAGAGATAATTAAGCAATACATAAAGTTAACCCTTAGAAAACTGACACAAGAAACAAGGAGTTGGAAAGATGCATTGCCAATATTACATCTTAGGGTTGCCCACAGAAACCTACATGTTTAACCCTCTATGAAGTTTGATATGGGTGGCCTTTTCTTCTCAAAGAGCTAACTATTACAGACTCTGAAGTAGCCTTAATACAGCATTATGCCACCCAAGTAGCCCAATGTCAAGAGGCTTTTCATCCCTATGGGCTCACCCAAACCCAAGATGAGGAAAAGCTACCACCCTTGTGCCATCCAGAAGAACTGGTTCTTACAAAAAGTTGGAAGGATAGGTCCCTTAATTCCCAGATTCAGTCAGTCTGGAAGGGACCTTTGCCAGTAATTCTTTCTTTCTACCCAGACTCCGGTAAAAGTTCCAGGACAGAGTGCTTGGATTCACCATACACAGGTGAAACCAGGGAAACCATCGGATCCCTCTGAGGTGTAAACCACGGATGAGTAATCCTGTGAGCCATTGGATGGTCTTAGAATAGCATTTCATTGCCACCCCAGAACAGATGATGGCTCTACAGATGGCTCTACCTCAGACTTATGACAACCTTTCAGCCAATGAATGCTTTTACCCCATTCCTGTGTTTACAAAGAACATTCATGCCTGTTAGTCTTAAGATTTTTATTCCTTTCCTGTGGCACTACCCTACTCCAAGGACACTGCCACCTCAAACTTAGCCTTGTCTCCCTTAAACTGTACACCTGTGTTCCAGATGTTGTAAGGTTACAAAGGCCTCTGAACCAATGTGCCATCTCCTGGACCACCTCAACCTTATCCATCCTGGGCCCTGAGTGGACAGTGTCTTCCAACAAAGTAGGAAGGGTATGAACCCCAAACCCCATGTTGCTCTTTTGTCTACAGGAAGCAGCCAGAGATGTCACCCAGTACCCCAAAGATTTGGGCTCATATCTCTTCAGGGAGGGAATGTTAGGTAGCTAGCATAGAGAAAAGGGTGTCCATTGTACATGTTCGGAGGTTCAAGCTATCGGTCAAGAAAAGGTGTTACATTGCACATGCTCAGAGGTCCAGGCTGCTGGCCAGAAGAGACACCTGGGCAGGCTCATTTAGGCCAGGTGAATTCTATTCAACCAATGCGGTAGACCAGAATCATCAACCAGGCTTTCCTGCCAAAAGACTGAAAAGGCAGGAGCCTGGAGCGAATCTGGTGTCTTCTCTTGAGCAGCTTCCTGGTAGGCAGACAGTGATGAGGGACCCTGTGGGTGCCTGTGTCAACCTGAAACTTCTAACTTTCATAAAACTCGTTTGAATCACAAACTGGGCTTCGGCATGAATTTGGAGGCAAGGTCCAAGGTTTGTATCTCTTCTCGAGAAACCTAACAAGTTGTGGGTAGTATTGGCAGTAAGAAGACCCCGGCTAGGGTAGACCTGGGCTTCCTAACTACCTACACCCTGCTCAGAAGTCCTTGACTCTGTCCTCTGATCAGGAAACTCCTGAGGTTCATTCCTCCAGTGACCTCACTGGAGAAGGCCTGAGGTCCATCTCTGTCCTAGTCCTGTGTATGGGAAGAAGACTGGGAGCCTCTGCCTCCTCAATTGTTAAGTGAGTTTGGTTGAAGGAAATGATCTGTTTCCTTCTGCTTCTAATTCTTTAAATTTTACCATAATTTGACATAAACACTGTAGATGCTTACATTGAGGTGTAATAGATTGAGAAGTTCATTTTTTATTTTCATGAGAGAGCTCATTACTTTCTAACATAAATATTTTCTTGTCACAAGTGTATCCATATTTCTCCATAAGATAGCTGTTCCCTGACCTGCAGTGTCTCGCACGCAGGGTGGACCTCTCAGTCACCAGGATCTCGTGCCATGGCTATCATCATCATCCCTAAGGTGCTAATGAACACCTAAAGTCTGTATGCGAGAAGGGGTTGCCCACGTTAATCGAGCCAAGAAAGGGCAGAGTCAAAATTAGAAAGTAGCTTAGTTTGGTCATGTTTCTCTAAGAGTCATCCCCAAGAGGGTGGCATTTTATGTTATTATGGTTTTGAAATTCTCTTTGGAGTGGCAACCTAAGTTGTGACAGGCTTGACGCATGTTAATAGGGGTGGTAATGCAAGCGCTCCTGCCCCCGGGCAGAGTTACCAGGGTAGCAGGTTGAGAAACAAACAGAGCAAGCACGTTGTACTAAGAATCTGGAATGTGGCAGAAAGAAAGGCATTCAGGGTCAGGGGGAATTCCAAGCTTTGAGTTGAATGACCCTACAAAGGCCTCCAAGAAATAAATGCAACTGTACTGATGGGTAGCTTGTTAAAGGCCATAACTTGAACATGTATCAACAGATGACCAGAGGTAAGAGTCTTGGAGTTGTGGTTCTTCAAATAAGAATCCTTGAATGGCCTCTGGCTTCCTTGCCATCTGTGTGTGATGTGTGGCCGTGGAAAGAGGCAAGCACCTACCAGTGTGTGGCCTGGGTTCCTCAGGATCACTAGGAGACCCCTCTGTGAATGACAGAAGGGTATTGGTGTCTGACCCAGGACTACTATCCATGTATCCTCGAAAGAAAGGACACGGACTTGGCAGTCAGAAATGCCTAAACCAATCATTTCTCTCCCCGTAAGGACAGAGTTCCCTGGCCCAGGCAAACTGCAAAGACTGCAATGAAGTGTAGACCTGCTCCCGGAGTCCTTCTATTTATAACACCTGTGATCTCGCCTGTCTTTATTCAAGGATGGCAAAGAGAGCTCGCATTTCCTGCTGCCTTGCTTTAAACACCTTCTCCTATGTTCTCTAGTTAAATAGTTTAGGTTGGGGAAGGGGGCAGAGCAGCAAGAGTTTAATGGGTGAGGTGGGGCACGATACACCTAATACTGTGAATGAGAAGTTGACCAACAAACCAACCCAAAGACAATGAAGCTGGACCAATATCATATAGAAATGAACTAGCAAAGTAGGCCCAAAGGTACTGATTCATGCTTCGGAGGTAGCACCCACTGAGAGGGTCAAGGTGGCCAAAAGGACTATGAAAGGGAAACACAACAGAAGGGGAGACACGCAAACCTCTCACCTGCATTGCCTGCTTGCACCTTTCTCAAGGGTACTAGAACTTTCATAAGCTTTACTGAGCCTCTGTGCTCTCAGTTTTATAAAACTTTCCTAAGCTTTGCTGCATGTACTATCTCTTGGTGGAATTATTTCTTCCAAGATGATTAAGATGCGAGTATTATAATAACCTGGAACCTACCATAACACACCAAACTCCATTATTCTGCCCACAAAGTATCCTGGTTCATAACCTCTCCCTCTGCTCAAGGAATGGCTTCTGGCCTCTGTGATTCTCTTGCAAGGTCTCCCAGATGCCTTCTCAGAGGCACTCATTCCTTTCATCTTTTGCTTATAGAATAAACGCCCTCCACGTACCGGGTACAGTTCTGGGTCATGGTCAAGCTTTTGTGACACTAGAAACATATGATTTGTGAATAGGGTCCTTGTTAAGAAAATAAACACCACTTATAAACACAATGAAACTTCAGGGACCCAGAAGAGTCCATGCCATTAAAAGGTTACAAGTTTTCAATCTTGAATCCTTATCCATTCATCTCTGCCTTCAGGTGAGTACCCTCCAGTTAAGGAAAACAAGCCAATATGTACTGCTGTAAGACTAGATTACTCATTGCGATAGTTAGGTTTTGTGCCAACTTGGTCATGTCTATAAAGAACAGATAGTGTACCATGTATCGGTGAAGTCATAGACTTATGACATCTCTTTGGGAATGTGGTCCTTTTATAATAGGTACTACAGAGAACTACCCTCACTCTCTTCCCCTCCTCTCCTTCCTGCTTACCTGGATCTCATGTCTGACTTCTGAGACCAGTAGCCCATGTAGCCGGCTAACCCTGGGAGCTGTCACCCTAGTATGTACCTGCTAACCTTGTATCCATAAGAATCCGCACCCATAGGCCTATGCTTTCCTAGAGTTCCATTTCAGTGAAGTGTTTCATTGGTTCAAAGCTACATGAGTTTGGAGGGACTTCCATACCCCAGGGAGGAGGTTATACATAGACCCTTGTAATTAGTTTCCTCTTTCTACTCCACCTTCCCGCCACCTTCCCAGTATCCTTACAAGAATCTACGTATAACCTCCTCCCTGAGTTATGAACAACAGGGAAGTGAGTGAAGGGAGAAATCAGACCGTGTACAATATGACAAAATAATTTATAAATTATCATGGGTTCATGAGGGGGGAGGAATGGACAGGGAGGGAAAATATGAGAAGCTAACACTAAGGGCTTAAGTAGAAAGAAAATGTTTCCAGAATGATGATGGCAACAAATGTACAAGTGTCCTTTGCATACAATAGATGTCTGTATTGATTGTGATAGGAGTTGCATGAGCCCCCAATAAAATTATTTTTTTAAAAAAAACACGTAAAATTGTGGAACTATTTATTTTGTTATCTGTTTTTGTGAGATACTATGGCATATTAATCACATTAAAAGACAAATTTTGACGTTTTATTAAAATGAGTGTTGCAACTCAAATATAATTGATAAATATGAAAAGGGTGTATAGATGCTGCTCCTTATTTTCCATAGAGTTCAACTAGATGTTGGTTTTACACATGTGTCTAACAGATGGAAAATTTTCAAACATCTTAATAAACAAAATTTTCAAAATTTTAATAACATTTATTCATTTAAAAAGCTCTCCAGGAGCAAGGCTGGGCTTCCTACTCCCACCAGGGCAGTGATGCCACATGCACACAAAAAGGAACAACAACAAAAAAGAAATGCAACATGGCACACATTTGTGTGCCTTGGTACACATTTACAGAAGTAAGAAACATAGAGCACATGGATTGATACACACACTTTTGTCGCAGCACTGCTCACAATAGCAAGCAGATTGAAGCCACCTTGATGCCCATCCGGGGGAGAATGGAGAAATGAACTGTGATCCATTCACACAATGGAGTACTATGTACCACTAAAGAAGAATGATGGCACTGTGAAACCCATCATGACATGGATGGGTTTGGAGGGCATCGTGCTGAGGAAAGTTAATCACACAGGGCAGATATTGTATGGGATCACTGCTGTGACATAACAAGAGGAGGTTTTCAGTTGATAATGCAACCCATATAGTGACTTCTTCAACATGGACAGATCTGTCATCCCATGGCACTTCTCACTGTTCTGTATGTCTGGTCAAGAGTAAAACCACAATTGTAGTTATGAAAAATGGAAAGACTACCAATCACCTGGCATGAAAAAACCCCACCAGGGCTAAAGAAACTGGGTAAAAGAAAATCTTAGCAGCAAACAGCTTCACCATTTACTAGCTGTGTGCAATATTATACAAGTAGAAATAAAACATGAACACATAAAAAAAAGCCATATAGTTAGAATTTGCAAAGGAAGCACACCACTATTTATTTGAAGTTTGAAGAAGTTCTATTTCTATGTGCAGAGGCAAGAGCTATTATCAATGCTGCCAATATGTATTATTCTGGCAGAACTGTATCTGACATTGCCAGTGAATACTAATATAAGGTTTGCCTAACTACCAACACCATTCTTTGTGCAAATAGCATCTAGTCATTTAAAGATTTATTCTGTACATATGCACAATAAATAAATTTAGTATGTATTAAGCCTACACTTGTTCCAACTCCCTCTCTGGAGTGTTTTAAATTTACTACCATTAGTACCAATGATACCTTAAACAGAAGGTTCTTACGCTCCAGGAAGATGATCAATCAATAAGATTCTCTACCATAGATTAATAAGAATGTCTCTAAGGTACACCAGAGGCAGATAAAAGACATGTATTCAAGAATGGATTTGGGGGTCTCACTTAATCCTAATTCCAATCTAAGAATGATTTGTTCCTATGATGGGACCTTGCTAGATGCTGGCCCACATGAAGGAAACTTGGAAGATAAGGGTGCTAATAGCAAAATGTGGTGAAGAAATTAGATGGTTCCTGGATATTAGAAGGAATATCATCTGGGATCTTAAGACTAGTTTCCAAACAAGCAGCTATTTAAGGAGACATCAAGTAAGCCCTCATGGAAGAAGCACACCAACATTGTAATCCAAGAACTTTTAATCTTGGCTAATTCAAATATATCATCCAAAAAACATCCAAAAAAATCTGAAGGAGAAAATAGTGTCAGAGCTTAAATTGTGAGTTGTGGTGTACAGAAGGCTATGGGTGGCAGTGGAAGCCCTGAACCTATTTACAGAATGTACACAGGGAATGAACTTCTAGTGATTTTCCCCTGACCATAATTGAAAGATTGGAATAACCTGGTTATGAGATAGAACGTATTGGAGAGATGACTACAGCACATGGAAAGGATAAATCTGGCTTGAACAGTTAAAACCTCAGTGCTTGATCTCCCTCTGATACACTTTGAACTTGCTCTGGCTGTTAATATTTTCTGCTTTGCTTATATTTTTCATATTGGGGTTTATCTCTGTCATGGCTTTCTTGACTCTTTGTTATTGTTTTTTCCTATGTTTTTCCATATATAAACCCAAGGATAGATGAATCTATAGAGCCAACAACTAGAATAAGGATTCCAGGGGGTACAATGGGGGGAAATAGTCGGGGGGGGGGAGCTGATATCAAGGAGTTCAAGAAGGAAGAAAATATTGGAAACTGATTTTAGTAACAATTGTACAATGCTGATTGATATGATTGAACTATGGAATGGTATGATGTATAGATTAACATCTAATAAAATGGGATGGAGAAAAATAAAATCTACTACTATCCAATTATCTTAAGAATTAATTATATATGCCTGGCAGTAACACAGACCAAGTTTCCTGTACCTATATAGGAGATCCATATGTACTATATTGCTGTAAGGGGAAATAGGGAAAGACCATATCCCCCAGGTGAGTGCAGTGGAGGTGGGGGGACCTGGAGTGGAACCAGCATGGAGAAGAAGCTACTCAGTGGTTACTGGTGCTCACAAAGGTTTGAGGATGAATAGTGTAACAACTGCTATCTTTAAGGTAAGCTATTCTCAAGGCTGGAAGAGTCTGACCCCAGCTCCCAGCTTTGCAGTTCAACATACAAGGGCCTGCCCATGATCTAAAGGAGCCCTGGAATGAAAGGTCAGTGCAAATCAGAAAAACTTCATCCTAAAGACTCTTTGTCCCACTGAACTAATTTTGAACAGTCCCACTGGACTGTTTTTGCCTGAGGTGGCCTGGTGACACAGTAGCTTATGAGTTGGGCTATTTACCTCAAGATCAGCAATTCAAACCCTACTCCAACTAAGTCACTATCCCTAACCTTAACTCTTGGTGGTAGAAAGTATAGATTTACAGTCTCATATAGGAGGCAGTTCCACTCTGCCATATTGTGTGCTCAGGATGAACGGGAAAGTTTTCCTGGAAGTATGAAACAACCATGGTTAGAAAGTCAAGTGGTGTGTGATGCAACTGGATGGCTCTTATCTTTCTCCCAAGAGCTTTGTGGACTATGTAAAAAAAGATGTTTTGATACACCAAGAGGATTAGCCTGCTTGCTAGTGATACAAATAAGTTTCTTGTCACCACTGGGGTGTGAGGCTATGCAAATACAGTGTTTGGAAGCCCAACTAGCAGATTTATCAGTTTTGTCATTTCTCAAGTAAGTCATCCCAGAATCATAATGGGGTAGGGAGGTGTCCACTACTATCAAAAGGAAGAGATGGAAGTAAAGTACACTTTTTGAAATTGATATCTCAGAGCTGATAAACTCCTAGACCAAGGAGAAAGAGAGAGACCTGTGACCTGAAGATGTACACGATAACAAGAAGAAGTGGTAGAGAAATATGGGCAGCAGAAGCAGGAACTGTGCAGGACAGGACAGTGGGTTTTGTGGAATATGCATGCAGCAAGACAGGTACAGTGAGTGTGATGACACATAGGAGCAAGAAAGACGCACACCGTTAGTCAGGAGCTGTCTGGCAGAGGAAGGTGACTATGGACATGAATTGGCAAAGCTAAAGTACTTTGGAACATCTGTCCCACCCAGGCAGAAAGCTGGTCAAGGAGGCCAATGAACTGAGAGGCGTACAGCCAGAGAAGACGCTTGTCTGCAGGCATGGATGAAAAAAAAGAGGCTGTCCTTATTGAAGAACTGTATCCTGAATTGCTCCTGATCCTGAATTTAACCCATTACCTCCTCAGTAAACCTCCTCACTGTGATCATTGCCTGCGAGATGTGCCTGAGAATCTGTGAGTTGTATGTGACTCTTGCAATGAAGTCATAACTGGCTTCAGAACTGGTTAAAAGTTGCACAAGAAGAGGTATCTCTAAGCTCTTGTCAAAGGAAGCAGTCTTGGGCAGTTTCGCTTGATTCTGCTTCTCACTTATAAAGTTAGAGGAGGTCAAGGGGCACCATACACAGGTGACATAGGGGGCTACTAATTGGTGGCAAACTACAAGCCACTCCCCAGGAAAAGCACGAGACCTTCTGCTTCTGTGAAGATGTACAGCCTTGGGAACCTGAAAGCATCACCATGATTTGGATTCAACTCAATGGTAGTTGATGATTTTTAGGTTTCAAAAATGCCCGTTTCCATCATCCTCCCTCAGAAAACACTATTTGTGTATATATATATATATATCATTCACTGCACTCCATTACAATAAGTTGAATATATGGCCAAATCCTCAGTGAACCCTAAGTGCTTCTAAGGGGTCAGAAACTAACTTAGAGGTTCTACCCCACTAGGATAATGCCACCCCATTCCCATCTATAGGTCGGCAAAATGCTTGTCAAGGTTCAGGTATTCCTAAAACAAAAAAGGGGAGGGGGGCCAAGTGAGAGCATAAAATGTAAGAGAACTTTCTAAAATTCTTTTCTTCTGTTGAACACATACATTAAGAACCTTTCATTTGGAATATATTCCTGTGCATGGTTTCAAGTTGGTAGAGAGGTTAAATCTTCTTTCCCTCCAGAGGGGAAGGCACACAGACTAGATTCCACTTGTTGGGACACCCACAGGAAAAAAAAAATGAGGCTCCCTTGCCAGGCTTCTGTTATCGACAGTGACTTCATCTGGCATCTTTCTTGAAACATGGGTGAATTCTTATAATGCAACAAGGACAGAAGTGCCAGAAGAGGTGGGGCAAAGCGGATTCCCTGGGGTACCGTTCCTGAATCTGACGTGCAGCTCCGAAAACACTCGCATGGGGAGAAGCCAGCAAGAGAAGGTAGCCTTTCTTGAGATGTCGAAGGGAAAGGCGATTAGCAAGTCAACCTTTCTGCTTTCAAAGTGCAATGAGGGCGCTCTGATCTATTAAGTGTCTGGTTTTCTATCTACAAAACTGTGACTTCAAATGTCAATGATAAAGCAGGGGAAAATCAGAGTGGCCATAAGCACGTGCCCCAAGCCAGGACTGTGTAGAACCTGATGCCATCTACACAAGGTCAAGGCCAGTGCAGCAGTGGTGATGTCAGTGGTGGTGTCTGTGCTCCACAGATGAGTGGACACAAGGAGGATTGCTCAGAGGGACCAAGAAAAATGCATGAAAGATATGCGGCTTCTTTTGGACTAGCTCAGCTGTATGTGTGTGTGTGTGTGCTCTCAGTTTCCTCCTTTTTAAAAAGTTAATCACTTTATTGGGAGTTCTAATAGATATTACAAGAATCCATAAATTTATTATATCAAAGGAACTTGTATAGATGCTGCCATCATTTTCAAAAATATTTTATTTCTTCTTGAGTCCTTTCATATCAGCTCCTCTTTACTCCCTCCCCCACCCTACCACCCTCATGAACTGTTAATAAATGATACACTATTCTTATAATTTTTTTCATGTCTTACACTGTCCAATGTATCCCTTCACCCACAGTTCTGTTATTCGTTCCCCTCAGGGGAGTTATGCATCCATCATTGCGATCAGTTCTACCCAACCCCCAGGTGTCCCCCGCACCACTTCCTGTACCTCATGGAATCATTTCTCTCATTTTGACCTCCAAAGAAATCATGACCCATGGGTTGAGAACCATTGCTTTAGAGCATCAAAAGTAGAGACTTTAAGTCAAATTAAAATTTGGTTTAAAATGAAGTTTAATTTTAATCTGAAGCAGCAATTTTAGTCACACTAAATTCTCACTTTTGCGGTCCACGTGTATATTCACCCCCTTTAGCCAAGTCACCAATAGAGAACTATCAACAAAAGAGTTGCCCATCTTCTGTAAAAATTTAGTAGTTGAGGAATTGTTATTCCATTTAAGCTTTTAAGATCGCAACTATTAGCTCTTATTACACATCACTGGGCACCATCTGGTATTTAACTCTTATTAGACATACCTGAGGCACCTCAGCTTCAGGCCTCATGTCCAGAATGTATCTCAAAGGTGTTAGGTCATTGGAAGTCACTCTCATGAAGTTGTGTCATATGTTTTCTGTGATAGATGAACTTATAGAGAAAGCAAGTAGAATAAGGCTTTCTGGAGTGGAGTGTAGGAGGTAAATGGGAAACAATGTCAGAGTCCAGAAAAAAAAAATACTGTTTGGAAACTGTTGTAGCAATTATATTATTGAACTATTTATGATATAAGTATTAATTCCTGTGGCAGTCATGTGCTTATGTTAATTATACGATTGAAATGTAGGGGTGGAGTCTAGCCTATTAATCTGGAGATAGCCATTGAGTAGCCAATGAGGCCTCTATGTGGACATGGCTTTCTCCTGAGATTTCTGGGAAATCTCACGATATTTCCCTTGTGAAGATCAGAAGCTATCTCCCCAGTTGTTGGGAGTTAGTCTCAGAAAAGATTAATCACGGACAAGGCAAGATGGCCGTGTCAGAGAAGCTAGAGGAGCTGGCAGAGAGACCACACGACTTTGCCCTGATGGAGCCAGACCTCTGAAGCTGGGGCGGCCATATGGAGACCTCTGCCAGTGATGAGTTGCTTCTGGCACCACAGGTTGCCGGTGATGGACCCTGAGCCCTGGAAGTGAGGAGCCATGGGGAGACCCCTGTCAGTGCTGGGACTCTGCACCCACTTACCTGTGACTTCGTGAGTCGGAAGGAGACTTTATAGACTGATTTTGAGCATATGGGTTAATATTGGACTTATGACTTTGAACTGGACTGGGCTGGGATGTTTTCTCAATGTCCTGTTCCTCTTGTATATAAACTTTTTCCTTATATCCATTTGTGTGTCTATAAATTTGTTCCTCTAGTCTACCCAATCTGACACAACTCCCAACTAATAATAATTTTTTAAATACATCTTTGGATAGTATTGACAGTTTCACAATGGTAAGTTTTCCTTTACATGAACATAATACATTCCTCCATTTGTGTAGGTTTAGTTTCTTATAAGAGTATTTTGAAGTTTTACTTATTGAATATTTGGGGTTTTCTGCATATGAACCTTATCACCTGCAAGTAGAGTTTTTGCCATTTTGGATGTCTTTATTTTTGTTTTCTAATAGCTCTGTTTAGCACTTCCAACAAGATATTGAATAAAAGTGGTGATAAAGGGCATCCCTGACTGGTCCACATTTGCTTTCCCATTGAGGGAAATGTTGGTAATTAGTTTTGAGTATATGGCTAATATTATGTTGCAGAATATATCTTTTATTTCTATTTTGGGGGTGTTATTAACAGGAATGAATGTTGAATTTTTCTAATGCTTTTTCTGCATAAATTTATATGATCATATAGTTTTCTTTTGTCTATATGGTGGATTTCCTGGTTTATTTTTTGAATGGTGAAACCTCTTTGCATACTTTGTATAAACCCCACTTGATCATGTTGTCGCAGACGTTTCCTGTTTGAGATAACATTGGCACTTTTAAGGAATACAGGTCAAGTATTTTGAAAAATGTCCCTCATTTGGCTTCTTTTTTGATGTTTTCTCAAAATTATACTGGAGTTAGGAGTTTGGGGGAAGATTTCAGGAGTGATATGTCATTCTTATTACATCAAATGTAACCCTATGCCCCTAATCACCTGATTTTTCCAGGTTAAAAAAAAGAAGTCTTTCCCTCTCCTTTTCCATACTCTTCTTTCAAGAGGACATCTCCATGTGTGTTCCACTTCATGGAGGGCAAAGCCTTCGTGGAGCCCTGCTAGCGCAGTCCTTCTGTGTTGGGCTTGGGTTTCTAACCACAAGGGCAGCAATGAAAACCCCCAGGCATGCCATGGGAGAAAGATAAGGCCGTCTATGCCTATAAAAAGTGACCACAGGGCGAAAAAGTCTCAGAAGCCCACAGGAATACTTTTGCCCTGTGCCAAGGCTTCTTTCAAAGGTGGCTGTGTAGTTTAATGACTACACATGGGATCCAATTCAATGGCAAAGAGGTTTTGATGGCTTGCGTGTTGATGTGGGTCACCCCTCTCACGTAGTCCCCACAGCTATGAATTCCACAAGTCCTTCCTATTATTCAGGGAAGCAGCCGTTAGGAGAGCGTGGATGTTGTTGTTGTTGTTGTTGTTGTCTTCGTCGTCATCGTCATCGTCGGGTTCCATCCAATCGGTTCCAACTCACAGAAGCCCTGTGTAAAGCCCTATCGCTATTCCTGGAGCTATATGGTTCCCTTGGAAAGAAGCAGCCTTAGTTTTTGTCCTCACAGGTGCACCAAATCCCCTCACGTGCTTGTAGGTCGTGGGTCAAAGCTAGCTTGGGTAACCGCCGGAATATGCTCAACAGCATCGGTACTCCTTGGCACCACCGAAGATATCGAGTCTCTAGAGATTGTGCACTTTTCCATTTGAAGACCAGAAGCATCTGCCGTTTCCATTTTGGTAAAAAAAAAAAAAAAAACCGGCTAAGATTTTTAAGAGAAATGTCCATCATTGTTTAATGAGTTTCTTTCTGAGAAAAGAAAACTCGTGTGGCTTTGTGATCCCTGAGAGCAGCATGCAGCCCACCAGCTATCACAGTTGACCCACAAAACAAACCTCCCAGCTTAGCATAATTTAAAGCTTTACACATTCCCAAATTCCAATCCACAGTGAAGTTAAATGAATAACAGGGCCTTATTTTCTGTGAGTCAGAGAATTCCTGAGACCTGGTTATACAAGGTCCTTGGGGAAAACAGCTAGTTCAACTATAAGGACTATTGCCTCGGCTCTAAGAGCCAGCTCTGTGCTGAAAAGGAGAAAAAATGAGTTTGCTTCTACCAAGAATAAGCTCATATTCACAGCACAGAAATGTGGTCACACTGATTTTTTTTAATCATTTTACTGGCATATATTGCACACATCATAAAATGTAATCATTCAATCATATTAAGATTTGTACACTCATCACCACAATCAATGTCAGAATATTTTCTTCTTGTACTCACTGCTCTTAGCTCAACTGCCCCACCACCCCCCTCATGCCCCTAGGTAATTATCTACCCAGTTCCTATCTCTATAGATCAGCCTCTCCTGGATTTCAGATATTGAAAATCAAAAAAAATTCAAAAAGCAAGCAAACAAACAAACAAACAAAACACAAGCCAACAAATGTGACTAACAAAACATAAAAAACCCTCCAAGGCAAACTAGAGTCAGATAGAAAACATAGATATGGGAATGGATTTGGGGCTTGAACTTAATCTTAGCTCCAATTTAAGAACAATTCGTTCTTATGTTCTTGCTCTGCTTGATCCCTTCCCTCATGAAGGAACCACAGAAGATATGAGTATTACAGCAAAGTGGAGTGAAGGAACTAGATGGTACTCAGCTATCAGGATGAACGGTAACTTGGATCTTAAACTCTTTTTTTCAAACAAGCAACCTTCTGAGTGTGATATCAGCCAAGCCCACATGGAAGAAGCATACCAACACATGTGATCCAAGGATCTATAACTATAATTATAACTATAATCCAAAACTGAAGGAAGGAATGGTATCAGAGTTTAAATTGTGAAATTATGGTTTGCAGAAGGCTGTGGGTGATAGGGGAAACCCAAAATACATTTGCAGGATCTACATGGATTCAGCCTCTGGTGATTTCTCTCTAACCATATTGAAGGATGGGAAAAACCTGCAAATCAAAGAATGCTGTGGTGAAGATTCTAGCAGATTAAAATGAAAATCTAACTTGAATGGTTAAAACATTATTGTTCAATCTCCCTTTTGATACACTTTGAGTTTGATCCAGTTTTTAATGTTTTCTGAGTTATTTTATTTCAAATTGAGGTTATCTCAGCTGTATTTTGTTATTGTTGGTAGCCTTCATTACTTTCTGTTACGTACTTTCTTATCTTTTTCAATATATGAAACCTAGAATGTGTGATATAGAGACAATAACTAGATTAAGGGTCCCTGGAGAGTACGGCAAGGGAGATGGTGGATCAGGGAAGCTAATATCAAGGAATACGAGAAGGAAAAAAATATTTTGAAATTGATTGTGGTATTATACAGTATTTCTTTTAAAATGTATGTATAATAGATTTATTGATATATATTACACAATCCGATATACCTATGCACATACAATTCTTTTGTTCAATCCTGTCGAGTGGGATTATACATTTATCAATGCTATCTGCTACCCTTTCCCTCCCTTTCCCCACCCTCTTTCTTTCCAAATCATTATTCCTGCTACTGTTTCTGAAGGGTTATCTATATTGGCTTTCATGTACCAAACAATCTTAAATATACAAATGAACATAAGCAAATATACCGTGATTGACAAGGTTAAACAAACAGCACCATTAATAGTAAGGGGAGGAAATATTAAAGAACTAGCAGGGGCTGAGCCCCGGTGGTATAGTGGTTGTACACGGGACTGCAGCACACTGGGTTGGAGGTTCAAATCCAGCAGCAAGGCTGGGTCTCCTACTCCCACCACCAGAGGGCAGTGATGCCCCCCCAAAAAAACAAAAACAAATAAACTAGCAGATAATTATGTGGTTCATCAAAGTCACACCTCACCCTGAACTTATCATCCTTTCCACGTGACCCTACTGAGGAATTGCCCAAGTCCCCTGCAGGTAAGTTGGGGTATCTATTGCATCCTGGCCCCTTCACATCAAGTTGGTTGCCTGTTTTTGAACTTCAAATAACATTTCTTCATATGGCTGAACTACTGGATTATATGATGCCTGGATAATGTGCTAATGAAATGGTTGAAGAAAAAATAAAATTATCAGAAAATATCAAAAAATTAAAATAACCTTAAAATAGGCCCAAAAGGAGAATCAAATGATAAGATATTACATTTTGATCTTACTGCATCTTCCATAATCAACTTTAGAATACTCTTTGTAAATAACCAGGTTATTTACATCTCTGGACAATGGTCAGAGAGGATTCACCAGAACCTTAATCCATATGTAGACCCTGCAAATTGATTTTGGGCTTCCACTGTTAATACAGGTATTCACAATTTAAGCAGGACATCATTTGCCCTTCATATTGACTTCAACTTATGGTGACTTCAGAGAATAACTATATGCTGCATAATTTTGTTTTGTTTTGTTAATTAGCAGAAATTTATTCTCTCATGGTTCCAGAGTCTAGAAGTACTACTTCAGGTACCAGCTGTAAAGGAAGTCAGTCTCTCCTCTAAGGAAGGTCTTTATCTCCTCATTCTTCACTAGGAGGTCTAGGGAGTTCACAGAGCAGGAATGTTGAGTCCAAAGAAAACACTTCATTCCCAGCTCTTCTCATTGGTGGTGCTGAAGGCCCTCTTTCTTTGCTGACTTATTTAATCTTTTTTATATCTCAAAAGAAATTCATTCAAGATACACCCTAATCCTTCAGAATCTATCCTGCCTCATTAGTTTCTTTTAGGGGGCTTCAAGAAGATTGAGGAATGGGGAATTTTTTAATAATGCTGATTTTTTTCACACAAACAAAATTATTTTTTCTTGTGAATTAGGTGAAAGTTTAGAGAATGGATCATAGTGGTAGATTCCACATCATGGACACATGTTGATTTGCCATTCCTGTTAAAATCCCTTCCATGCACCATTGCTCACCCCACTCCCTTCCTGTGTTTCCTTTTCCCATTGCTCCTTCTGTCCTAACTCTCTGAACTTTGTCCTGTGGTCAATGTTAGCCTCTTCATCTCACATGGTTGATTATTAAAACATGAGGGGGCATTTAGACATGAAGGGAAAGGGCCAGAGTCTGTCTTCATCCTACCAATAAGTCTGATCTCTTTTATGAGTACAGGTTTTTGTTTTGGATTTTTTTTTCACATTCTATCTAGAACCTTCAAAGTGATCCTTTGCAGAGTATGTGTTAGGGGTAGGCAGCACCGTCTAGTCCATCAGGATTGTGAAGATAGGCTGATATTTGTGTGGTCCATTAGTCCATTTGGGGTAATCATTTCCACATGTCTTTTGATGATTCTCATTGTTCTTTTCTTAGGATGGAGAGAGACCAATAGTTGGACCTCAGATAACTGCTCATGTGTTTTACCCACCCTACTGCTAATCACAAAATTGGGGTGGTCTTTGTTATCTATATTCTATCAATTGACCTTGGTGTCTCCTGAGACTACACTGTAGGATTTTCAATGGCTAGCTTGTTATAACAATCAGGTCTTCATTCTGAGGAACTCCTGAGATGATTTTATCTTGAAGCCATACTTGTTAACTGTTTGTACCACCCAATCAGTTGGTTTTGGCTGAAATAAGCTGAAAAGTGTAGCTGAAATAAATGGAAAAGTAGGTTCTATACTCAGACCGACATTCAGATGAGGAAACCGAGAGACTAGAAGAAGTCAGCTGTCCACTTTTAAGTTCACACAGGTTAATAGTGGCTTCAGTCTAGTCGGTTCCCCTGGAACTGATAGGGCTGATCTGAGGCAGGGCCTCTACCATGTCACTTCTGCTTAGTCCCTCGCTTGGCTCCACAATCAGTGCTGGTGGAAGAAGCAATCAAGAGATGAAGCGGTATAATGCATGAGGCGCATCTGCTGCACAAGACCCCCGTAGAGTATTGAAGAGCAAGGATGTTACTTGGAGGACTAAGGTGCACCTGCCCCAAGCCGTGGTATTCTCCATGGCCTCATCTGCATGTAAAAAATAGACATGGTAAATTACTAGGTGTGATAGGGAAGCTTGTGTACCAACATGGCCAAAGAAGATAGGTAGGTCTGTTGTGACAATATGGGCAATGAACACACATAAGATCAATTGAAGGGTGGAGATAGAAATGGCTCAGTGAGCCCCGCTCTTGCCCTCTTGCTCTTGGATCTTCAGACCAGCCACCTTCCTTGTTCATCCTATGCCTCAACCTCTAAGCAACACTACCCATAGGACACCTCATCGGTGTTAGGACTGTGTTGCTGTATGTTAAGGTTCCTTCAAGCCCTGCTTCACCACGCTCCTGGAATATACATCTCTTGAGCTGGGGACTGTTGGACTCTGTCATCTGGCTGAGTGTTGGTGACTTGCTTTGCTGTTTGCTGCTTGTGGAGGCATAACCTGAGTTGCTCTGAATTGCTCTACTCGGCGGTCCTCAAGACTCCAAGGACTGCCAGTTGTCTCATGCAAGTGAGTTGCAACAAGCCATTGTACTGCTTTATAGATTAGTTAACTGTTTATTTCTTATCTTACATATCATTCTATCTATATGAATATATAAAGAGAATTGCTAGTGTCCTGGTTGTGTTTCTCTGGAGAACCCTGCCTAACACATTAGGGGTTCATGGGAAGGGGGAGTGGGGAGGGAGGGGAAATATGGGAAGCTGATATCAGGAGCCTAAGTAGAAGGAGGCTGTTTCGAGAATGATGTTGGCAACAAACGTGCAACTGTGGTCTGCAAACAAAGGATGTATTGATCATGATAAGAGTTGTATGAGCTCCCAATAAAATGATTACTTTTTTTTATGTTGAACATTTTATAAGGAAGACCATAGAAGAGCCAATGCATTTGAATTGTGGTGCTGGAGAAGAACCTTGAAAGTGCCATGGAAGGCTAAAGGATAAACTGATCCGTCTTGGAAGAAGTATGACCAGAGTACCCCTTAAAGGCAAGGATGACAAGACTTTGTCTTACTTACTTTAGACAGATTGTCAGGAGAAACCAGTCCCTAGAAAAGGACATCATGTTTGATAAAGTGGAAGGGCAGCAAAAGAGAGGAACGGCTTCACCGAGCTGGCTTGAGAGCAGCTGCATCAAGGGGCTGAGGTGTAGGAATGGTTGTGAGGCTGGCACAAGACTATGCAGGGTTTCATTTGTTGGGCATAGGGTTGCTATGGGTCGGGTCAGAGCTGACTTGTTGGAGCCTGACAACAGCAGGTCACGATTGTGCAAGGTTTGGGAGACACTCGATTCCAATTAGGAAGCTTAGCCTCCAGGAGTTAGAAATCCAGGGTTAGAAATCTCAGGATAGAGGGTTATAAATATTTCAAGAGGCTGTGTTTACACCTTATTTTTGGTCTAAACTTACTTAAAGGACACGAGATATCTAAAGTGATGGAAGGCATGAAGAAAGGGCTGATTCACATTCAGCATTTCCTGCAAAAGGCTATGGAGACCCCACTCAGGAAGGTGGTAACCCTTTCTGGAACAGCCAGGGATCTCTAAAAGGGGTACAACCCTAAATTAGAGCTACAATATATTACAATCCCTGATCCAAGGGCGCCGGAGGTCACAGACTTAACTCACATTCATGTCTTATTGTTTTAGATAAAGCAAAGGTACTGAAGAATTGGAAAAACCTTGGCTTGTCCTTAGATCAGGGGTGCTCAACACGTTGACTGTGATCGACTAGTCAATCAAAAATGTAGTGTGGGTAGATCACATGATGTTAAAAAATAGACCGAAGTCTATCATCAATCTTGTCAATTGATACTCAGCACAGCCAATCAGATGCAATCTTAGGTATCAAATGCATGAGCAAACAATTGCACTAAATGCAACAAAACTGACAAGCTAAGTTATCGCCAATATCTAGACCTTGGCTTTTTTCTCTTAAAAGTAAGCATGGTGGTCATGTATTCGATACATCAATTTTATGATTGAGATGTAGGGGTGGAGTCTAGCCTGTTAATTTGGAGATAACCATTGAGTAGCCAATGAGGCCTCCCTGTGGGCATGGCTTTCTCCTGAGACTTCTAGGAAATCTTGCGATATTTCCCTCATGGAGATGAGAAGCTATCTCCCCAGTTGTTGGGAGTTAGTCTCAGAGATGATGAATTACGGACAAGCCAAGATGGCAGGTTCTGAGGAGCTGAAGGAGCCGGAGGAGAAACCACACTGCCTTACCCTGATGGAATCAGAACCTGAAGCTGGCCAAGTCATGTGGAGAGACCGGCCAGCGCTGAGTTCCTTCTACCACCACTGCATGCTGATGATGGACCCTGAGCCCTAAAAGTGAGGAGCCATGGGGAGACCCCCGCCAGTGCCAGGATTCTGCACCCACTGGCCTGTGTCTTCATGAGTCGGAAGGAGATTTATAGACTGGTATCGGGCATATGGGCTAATATGGGACTTATGCTTTTGAACTGGACTGGGTTGGGATGCTTTCTCAATGTTCCATTCCTTTGGTATATAAACCGTATCCTTATATACATATGCATGTCTATGAATTTGTTTCTCTAGTCTACCCAGACTAACAGTGAGGAAGGATATTAAAATGAGTGGAGGAGCTGGACCAAGTAAGAAAACCAAAGTGTATCACTTTCATATGAAATGGGAGATTTCGACACTACAAGCCCACATTCAGCTGAAGTCCAAAGTTCATGGACAGTTCTGCAACTTACTCACAGGGGAAAGTACCAAAACATGAGAAAATATGCTACCTCTTTGACTGCATTATTTGGCTCTACCTATTGATGTGAGTCAGCCTTTTCCCACATAAAGGTCACTAAGTCCAAGTATCGTTCCACCATGACTGGTGATCATTTGGAAGTGTGCCTGAGCCTGGCTGTCAGCAGCTACTGTCCCGACTATGCATCCTTAGCTCATTTCATTTAGTGCAAGTTATTAGACTATAAACTCAGTAATGAAGAAAAATGTACAGAATTAATTGTGTTGTGTTGTGTTATGCAATATGGACTCATGTGGTTATGCAAGGTAAAAACACATACATTATACATATAAAGGATTCTCAATGTATTTATGAATATATGTAATAAATAAATATAAATAAATATATGTTTTGCATTTCTGTAGTTGGTCGACCATTTTGACTTGATCATTTTATAAGTAGCTCACATGCTAAAAAAGTGTGAGCACCCCTGCCTTAAATCCTTTGAAATTTTAAATTAAAAAAAATGTTAAAGACTTTCTTTTGTAACATCACCTGATGTACTGATTCGGAGATATCAAGGCAGCAGGCTAACTAGAGAATAAGAATGCATTTGACACCAAAAAAGGCAACATTCTTCACCATGAACCAGCGTTTTATTCTCTACTCGAGCAAAAGAGATGAACGGCTGCCAAAATATCTTGCAATTATGAATTTTCTTTACCCCTGAGGTGAAATTCCAGCCAGATCCCAGAAAATATGTCCCTCTTGCTTTTTACCTGGGCTCTAACTATTATCTACAATTTGACATCTTCCCCTGTGGCTGACAACTGTAAGGTCTAGTTAGGATAGAACTATTGTCTTTGTCTGTGAGACTGGGTATGTTCAGGGCTCTCTCTTGAGTTGGAAATGAGTTGCTGTTTCCTTGAGCTTATTCTGAAGTTTAAAAATCTTTCTGTTCTTTTGCTTTGCATTGAGAATATTGTGAGTCTGATGTGGAGAAGAAAACATTGGATTTGAGTGTTCAAAATAGATTTAGCTAACTGTATTTTTGGGCGTAGGGAAAAGAATCTGAGTGGAATCTAGTTAACTTAATGTAAAGAGGATATATATTTACCCAAGATAGCAATCCACTAAGATGCCACAACTGTTTCCTCCACAGACTAAATTAGCCCCACTTTGAAATTCTTTTTGACTTTTGAAACATTTTCCAGATTCTTTCTTCCTCAATTAATAAAAATGACTTTATATGTTTTTCAATAGGACAGCACTGCTAAAGTTTGAGAAAACTGTTAATTTTTTTTGATATGGCAAGGCTTTTCGTAAGCAAAACATTTATTTCTTTATATACTTCTTACCTCTGGACTGTATTATAAATTTAAAAGTCTGTACATTTTTTAAAAGAGCTCATATTTTATTTTATTACATGTATATGCTTGTGATTTGTTGACTCTATAGCACGAGTGCTTTTGCATTAAGTTGTTTTAATATTACCATATTTTCAAGAATTAATAAGGTTTTTGCATATCTTATTCCTAGAATCTAGACCTCTATAAGTGATTTACATATAGAATGGTATTTCTCCAAAGAGGGATTTTAGAGGAAAACCCATCTATCTATCCACTTTGTTCAGCCTGAGCTGATCCACATATGCAAATGCTGTGCTGATTCTAGCGAATTATGAGCAGAAATGGCCGATGGCAAAGTGAGTCAAGTGCTGAGCTGCTAATTGAAACAGAGGCGGTGTTTGAGCAAAAATGGCCACTTGCAAAGAACGTATCCAATCAACTTTGATTGCCCATAGCTGTCACAGAAACTCAGCCAAGCAGTTTCTGATCTATCCTATGCAGTCACCAAGTCAGAATGAATGTGATGACCTCATCGATTTGCTTTTGTAAGTCAAAATGGAGGCATTTTAAGGAATCTATGGAAACTAACTTTAGAGAAAAGAAAAATATCCTAGAAGTGATTAACCTTCATTATAGTGGTGTCTTGTGGTCTGTAACTAATTTAGAATATTTCAAGCAATTTGCTGGTACTAAAATTGAGTCAATTGATGTTTGTTGTAACTAAAAGTTTACTCCTCCTCCCAAAAAAACATATGTATATGCAAGTTTGCAAAATACTGTTTATTTTTACTGTATCTATTTTGTTCATTTTCCTAATTTTAAAGCAGTAGTAATAAGAAGCATATAAGAACAATGTTTGAAGAACTCATTAATGATAAATTTATTTACTATAACTCAAATCTGTACTCTTCTGTCTCAAAAGTTAATTCATAGAAGTTCTTTCAGGAGAGTGTATTAATACTAATTAATATTAACAAAGAATTGGGTTTCTTGCTACTGGAAGGAAGAAAAAAATTATCTTTGATTACTTGTTTGAAAATTTAATTCATTCTTCCAATAGTCTCACTTCCAGGTAAAAAGTATCTTGGATTTACCAAAACTACCTGATCGTGTTTTTAAAGGTAGATGTTCCAGCATTTTTCAGATCATTATTGACAAGATAAAACTTAATGGGAAGTCATGTAACCTAAACCTACTTCCTATTTTGTAGTTAGCCCAACTGCATGTTATCTTGTTAGCCTAACTGCAAACATTAAATGCCAACATTAACGGAATTTTTTTTCATGACTTCTTACATTGCTGTAGAACAGATATAGTGTTTAGATAATTTGGCCTGCAGGGCCATCTAAAACAATTCCGTCCAGAGGGTCATTAAGACATCCAAGCAGATGGTCCAACAATCATAAAACTCTTACAGTTTTATCTGATTGCTATGATAGATATTTATATGTGTGTTGTGAATATCATTTTTACTTTTTAAGATAAATTTCATTATTGCTAATTTGTTCCTTTTAAATCTGTTTACTTACAATCTTAATTAAAGATTTACCTTTTAACCTGCTGCATTTTTTCAAATTAGGGCATGCCTTCCTTGATTTAAAATAAGTATGTCATAGTCAATCAGTGAACTATCACATTTGGGTTTAACAAATCCCTGGTGTGGCAGTCATGTACAAGTGTGTCCATTTCATGATTGGGAGTATAGGGGTAGAGTCTAGCCTGTCAATCTTGAGATCACCTATGAGACCTCTGTGTGGGAATGGCTTTCTCTAAGGATTCTGGGAAATCTTGCGGTATTTCCCATTGGAAATGAGAGACTATAGACTCAGTTCCTTGGAGATGCTCGACTGACAAGACAAGATGGCAGCGTAGACCCTGGGTTCTAGGAACTGGAGGAGCTGGAGGGAAAACCGCACAGGCTTACCCTGATGGCACCAGATCTCTGAAGCCAGAAAAGCCACAGAGCGACCCCTGCCAGTGCTGAGATGTTTCTACCGCCAATGGACACTGCTGATGGACCCTGAACCCTGAAAACGAGGAACCATGGGGAGACCCCTGCCAGCACCAAGATGCTACTACTGCCACTGCAGACACAAGACTCTGCACCCACTGCGCTGTGATTGTCCTGGTGTCATTGCACGTGCTTTGTGAATCAGAAGAAGACTTTATAGACTGGAATTGGACATATGGGCTAATATCGGACTATGACCTTGGACTGGACTGGGTTGGGATGCTTTCTCGATGTTCTATTCCTCTTGTATATCAACCTTTCCCTTCTATCCATATGCGTGTCTATGAATTTGTTCCTCTCATCTACCCGGGCTAACACACCTGGTGAAGAATTTGGTGTGTTATCGGCTACTGGACGAGCACCACAAAGTGTACCATGACTGATGCTATGACTAAAGCACAAGAGAGCAGAGTCTTTTAAGGGAGTTTAAGGAAAGTGGACCTAAAACCCTCCATCGTGACTAGTTTATGACATGATCTGGTCAAGTAAATGTTAATTTTCAGATTAAGTAAATTTAACCAGCAGGAGCAAAGCTGAGAAAAGATTGGGAATGCATCACTCCAACTCTTTTTCAATAGTACAAGTGAGATACAATAACTGATCCCAGTAACTTAAGTTGGATATTATATTGGGATCTTTACCTTTGTCTAACAGTCCTTGCAATTGTTAGTCAGCCTTAGTTTTGCATTGGTTTGTAAATTTCTCACTTGTCTTTCAAACAATATGTATACTTCTCTCTATTTCTACCTTGATTAACTGTGGCCACATCAGTTTTTGTCATCTGCAAGTAAATTTTTGTGTTGCGTATCCAATAAGATGTTTAATCAAAAAGGTTCTACAAAAATAAACTTTTAATTGACTAATAAAGAGGACTAATAGCCTGAACTTGGAGCCCATCTAGTAGAATCAAAATTTCTGGAACTCTTAATAGTGACATGGCTCATAACTTACAGCTGACCCCAAAATAGAAATCAGCCACTAAATAGGTGAAGTTCTTTTTAATTATTTACATGAGACTACTGGGCACATTTTTAAAAGTGTCCTCAGTATGTAAGTAATTACTTATATAATAATTTATTATAATTTAATTTATTCAAACCTGAGGCAAGAACTATTTACCACAGAATTCTATCCAAAAATAGGTGCTTTTCTCTTTAAAACATAGCCAAAGGGCCCTAAAAATTAAGGGAGTTGAGAGTTGGCTAAGAAAAATCAGCAGTTCACCTGTAGCTCTGTAAGAAATCATTGTGACCTCTGTAATCTCTGAGTAAGATTCACCATAGAACTACCAAGAAGCAGATAGGAGAGAAGCTCAGGATTATCCACAGATTTGCCTTACTGAAAAGATTTTTAAAAATTCATATTAAGTCAATTAATTACTATAATTTGACCAGCATCATTCAAAGGTTAGAGAAAAGCACTGTGGCCTTCAGGAGTCCTGAGTAGAGTTAGTAGACGTTTACCAAACTAGAGTCAGAACCAGCCCAGGGAAAATTTGCTTAAAACACTCACTTTGTTAAATAACTCGTCCCTGGTTTCTGTAGGACCCTCCAGTGTGAAATTTCAGGGCTGTCTAGCAACCCAACTGAGCTCCTCA
The DNA here is from genome assembly GCA_004026705.1 of Nesogale talazaci. Lineage (NCBI taxonomy): Eukaryota > Metazoa > Chordata > Mammalia > Afrosoricida > Tenrecidae > Nesogale > Nesogale talazaci. The sequence continues at coordinate 89,421 of PVJH01006682.1, forward strand.
CAGCAGCCTTTTTAGTGTACAACCACTGGGACTTGGAGGAAGGAAAGAGAGAACATCAAAGGGCCAAAAATCTTGAAGCTGCTGTTGTGGTCAATTTAGGCCCCAGACCCTGAGGTGGAGTGACTGGCACAATCTATGTGACTTTGGCCCCAAGTTACTCACAGCTATGGAAGCTAGACCACATCCAACACGAGTGTCACAACAGAGGTCTCCCAAGAGACACAGGGACAAGAGGGAAGCCTCCTTCCACCTGTATCCAATATGAGACCCTAGGACATCTGCCCCACAACTACCCTAAGTGAATTGTGGAGACCACCAAACCAATCTACAGACAGAACCCCAGCTTACATGTTCATATCTCCAGCAACACCCTTGAAATCAAACTTGAGGAGTCTTGGGTATGTGTAGACATTGCTGGTAAGTCCATCTGCTTTCAGCTGGACATTGATGATCTAATTTGATACTAAAATCCTTTAGTGGTCTCTTAACCTCCTTCTATCTCCAAGCAGTTGGCATAGATAAACAAGCAGCCATCTAGCTGAGAAGCAACAAACCTCACATGGAACAAGCACACTAGCCTGTGTGGTTATGAGGTGTTGATAGGATCAGATATCAGGTATCAAAGACCCAGAACAAAAAATCATATCAATGTGAAAGGGGGGGAGTGTGGGGTGGAGACACAAAGTCCATCTATAGACAATTGGACATCCCCTTACAGAAGGGTCACAAAGAAGGATACAGTATAACACTGATGAAACATACAGCTTTCCTCTAATTCTTTCATGTCCCCCCCCCACTATCATGACCCTAATTCTACCTTACAAATCTGGCTACACCAGAGAATGTACACTCATACAGATAAGTGTGCAGCATACTTTCCTGGAAACACGGGACAGATAAATCTCTCAGGACCAATAATGAGAGTAGAGATACTAGGAGGGGAAGGAGAAGGTGGGTGGAGAAAGAGGGACTGGATCACAATGATCAACATATCACCCCCTCCTAGGGCCATGGATAACAGAAAAGTAGGTGATGGGAGACATTGGTCAGTGTAAGACATGAGATAATAATAATTTATAAATTATCAAGAGTTTATGAGGGAGGAGAAAAATGAGGAGCTGATACCAAGAGCTCAAATAGAAAGAAAATGATATGAAAAAGATGGCAACACATGTACACGTGTACTTGACACAACAGATGAATATGTAGATTGTAATAATAGCTGTATGAGTTCCCCCAAAATGATAAAAATATATATAAAAATAAAAAGATTTCTCACCTCTCTTGCCTTGCACCTGAGGAAGGTTCTTTACTTTTAGTTGTCCCAGGTCCCGCACTCACCTTTTAAAGATTTTAATCAAAGAGATTAGAAACCTAATGAAGTGACCTTCATTCCCAAACCTACCATGATGCTCCTGGGAATAGCTGGTTACTGTAGGATTAGGATGTCAAACTTTGGGAGCATCGAAAAAGCTTTCTAGCAGCTGGAAGAGGAGAATTAGAAGACCTAGATTATGAGGCAAGACCCAAGAAACAGGCCTCAATTAAGATGCCAGTCTTAAGACTCCCCAATGTAGAGAAACTCTTTTTCTTATGTGTCAGAAAATGACCAAGAAAAAGACTTCTGCTTCAATTTTTGAGATCTGAACCATGACCAGAAGCATGTCTGCCCCAAGATCTAGCTGTCTCTTTTCCTGTAGCCAATAACAAGTAGACTGCCTTCTGTTGTCCAATCCATGTATCTTTAACCTATTGGTCAAGTTCATCTCTTCCAGATTATAGCAATTCTATGTAAGAATGATGGTGATGAATGGGTACAGTTCCAACTCATTCCTGATAGTGACTGGGCAACTCATAGGTCTAGGACCAGTAAAGAGAGTGGACTCTGAAATATATATAGGTCTTGCATCCCATTTCAGGTGGAAGTAGGCAGTATCCTGAAAGAATTCAGAGTCCTGTTCTCTTCACAGGGGAATAGGACCATCTACTAGACTGTTAGATGATCTATGAGGACTGTGTGAGCCAGCCTGCATTCTCTCACCTGACCCATCCCACCAGTAATGTTCAGATGACTCATCCCCATAGCACCTTCCCTGATCAATTCCACTGATTATATCAAGGTCAATAAGAGTTCTGTATGCCTCATCCCAATTTTTTTCACATTATTTAATCCAGAAGTCATATCCAGATAACCTATTAACTAATACAACCCCATATGATAATGAAGTGACCACTGCATATCAAACCAACCACTGTTGGAGTAAGGACCAATCAGGATGCAAGAATAAGGGCCAATGGAAATGCAGGACAGAATTGAGGTGAGTCATTGGAGTACTGTTACCCAAACCCTATAAAATCCAATGTCACACCCCTAGACATGGTCAGCTTCCTCCAATCATGAGGTGACCCGCTTTGTGACTAAAGCATACTTTACTATTAAATCTACTCTGCTTACTGTCTTTTCATATGATCTTGTCTTAACATCTCCTTTTTAACACTTGGAAGAAATTTGCTACTTTTTCTCTGAGAAAGAAAAGCTCAGCGACATAACATAAATATGCTATAGGACACTAACATTGTACAGCATCACTGTTGTATCCAATATTTTGAGGGTGGTTTCACCAAGAAGAGTGGGAAGATAGTGGCAGCTCTTCTACTGTTTTGACACCTGATTGTCCTTGGTAAGCTAGGTAGGATGCTTTTTCTTTTCTCCTGCAGTAGAAACTGGCATTCTATTGCCTTACATAAAATGGCCTTGTATAAAGGATATCTTTCAGTAATTTTAAATAGCTAAAGCATTTTAAATTATGTAGCTACTTTTAGATGTTTGCACTGTTTGAAGGATGTTGTGCAGTTGTTAATGTTCAAAACAGGAAATATCAGAAGGGAAATTTCAGGCAATGAGTGACCTTATACCTTACTAGAAATTGAGTGCTTGACCTTCACACAAAATAGCACCCACTTTGAATGAAAGTTGTGCCTGCCTATTGGGCTAGAAATGGCAGACCAAAATCCACCATATACTTCTTTCTCAAGTTCAACCACAATCTATTTCAAGTTTTAAAACAAACAAACAAAAATTCCCCTTCCATTAGCAAACTTCCACAGTTCAAATGCATTTATTTTTATTTGATAATCCTTATTCAAGGTCAAGTTTTCACATGTATGGGAGATAGCTGAAAATTCCATGGCTTGGGTAAGGTATACCTTAATCCTCAAAGTAGCATCCTTTATGTTCAGCATCTTGAAGCGGTCTTGTACAGCAGATTTACCCAATGCAATATGTCTTGTTCCCCTGGTTGCTGATTCCATGAGCATTGATTATAGATTCAAGCAAGATGAAATCCTTGACAAATAGAATTATTTTTCTCCATTTATCATGATGTTATCTACTGGTGGGGGGTGATGATTTTGCTTTTCTTTACCCTGAGTTATCATCCATACGAAAGATTCCAATCCCTGGTCTTCAACAGCAGGTCCTTCAAGTCCTTCTCTTTTCATCAAGGAAGGTGAGGTCATCAGCATACCTCAGCTTGTTTATAGGCTTCCTCCAATCCAGATGCCTTGTTCTTCATATAATCCAGCATCTCTAATTATTTGCTCAGCATAGAGAGTGAGCAAATAGAGTGAGAGGTTACAGCCCTGATTCAACATTTCCTCATTCTAAACCTGTTCTGATCACAAAAATTTGCCTCCTGGTCTGTGTACAGGTTCCACAAGAGTTCCTGGATTCCCATTTGTCTCATGAATAATATATATGTACATTTATTGTGTGTGTTATGATCCACCTAATAGGATGCTTTGCATAGTCAAGAAAACAAGTAAACTATGTTCTTACATGCTTAACTTTCAGCCAAGATCCATCTAACATCAGCATTAAGTTCACACTGTTCCATATCCTCTTTTCTGAATCTGAACTGAATTTCTCATATCTCCCTGTCGAAGCACTGCTGCACTAACTGTTAGATGATCTTCAGCAAAATTTTCTTTGAATGTGATATCTAGGATATGCTTCTATATTTTGAGCATTCTATTGAGTCATCATTCTTTGGAATGGGTACAAATATGGATCGCTTCCAATCACTTGGCCAAGTAGCTATTTTTCAAATTGCTACTTAGATGAATGAGTGCTTCCATTGCTTCATCAGCCTGCTGAAACATTTCAAATTGATGTTCCAGCATTCCTGGAATGTTGTTTTTGGCTAATGCTTTCAGTACAGTTTGAATTTCTTCCTTCACTACTATTGGTCCTTGCTTGGGTGCCATCTTTTGAAACAGTGGAATGTCAAGTAGTTTAGGGTATGTTTTTTGAACAGTGACTAAATATTCCTTCTATCTCCGTTTGATGCTTGGTGCATCACTCAATATTTTACCCATAAAAATCTCTCAACATAACAACTCAAGGCTTGATTTTTTTAAAAGTCCTTTCTGTTTAAGATATGCTGCATATATTCTTCTTTATGTTGTTCTAACATTGGTTTTTCCATATGTGGTAGTTATATAATCTGGTGTCAATTTGAGACTTGAGGGGATTAAGACTGAAGAGGTGGGGTCTAGTCTATCAATCAGGTTATAGTCAGTGAGGCTTTTGTGTGGGCATGGCTTTCCCTTGAGAATTCTGGGAATTCCTGTGTTTCCTCCTTGGAAATAGAAGACACTTTCTCAGCTCACTATCTTGGAGACTCTCTACTGACAAGCCTTAGTCCCTGTAAGGCATTTCTGAGAAATCACATGAAGTTACCTTGAGCCAGTCTGAAGGAACCATGTGGCGAACACTGCCAGTGCTGAGTTGCTTACAATGCCACTGGATCCACAATACTTCCAACCCACAAGCCTGTGATCTTCCTGCATTCGGCATCATTACATATGTTTCATGAGTCTGAAAAGGACTTTATAGACTGGTATTGAACATACAGGCAAACATTACACTTATAGGCTTGATCTGTACTGGACTGGGATGTTTTCTCAATATTCAACTGTTCTTGTATATAAACATCTTTCTTTTGTTTGTTTGTCTGTTTGTTTGTTTTGTTTTGCTTTGTTTTGGGGGTATCACTGCCCTCTGGTGGTGGGAGTAGGAGGCCCAGCCTTTGCTCCTGTGGAGCCGCTGCTGGAATTGAACCTCCACCCCAGTGGGCCGCAGTTCCGTGCACAACCACTACGCCACCGGGGCTTAACCCAAACATCTTTCTTACACACATATGAGTGTCTACAAATTTGCTTCTCTAGTCAACCCAGACTAACACAGCATGTTTCCTTATGATCTTTTATGTTGTCTTCTTTTGCTGTCCATTGATATGTTCCGTTAATCTTTGACTTTGTCTCATTAATCTTTTCCATTAATCCAAATGACTTCGTCATTTATCCCAAAGGCCTTAGCCACTCTATGATTAAGATCAAGTTTTAGAATCTTTTCTGACCTCCTCTTTGACCCTTTCTATCTTTCCTATCTTTTTAATGACCTTTTGTTTGAATGTCGTCCCATGGTTCATCATGTCTTCTGTCATTCGTGTTCGGTGCATCAAATCTGTTCTGGAGATGTTCTCAAAATTCAGAAGGGATGTACTCAGGATTATATTTTGGCTCCAGGGTACTTGATTTAATTTTCATCAGGTTTATCTTAAATTTTCATAGGAACAATTGATGGTCTGCTCCACAGTCAGCTCCTGGTCTGCTTATAGCTGCTGATACTGAGCTTTGCCATCATCTCTTCCCACAGATATAGTCAATAGAGTACTGTGTATTCCATCTGGAAACTATCCACATGCATAGTTACTTTTTGTGTTGCTGAAAAAGGTATTTGCTATCAACAAGTCCTTGGTCTTGCAAAATTCTGTCATGCGACCTCTGGCTCCAATTCTGTCACTGAGCCTGTGTTTTTCAACTACTATTCCTTCCTTCCTTGTTGTTTCCAACTTTTGCATCCCAATTGCCAGTAATCACCAGTGCATCTTGATTACATGTTTGATTAATTTCTGACTGAAGAACTTAGTAGAACTGTTCGATTTCTTTATCACTACTTTTTTCTTTTTGCCTACATCTGAATAATAGTTGCAGTGATTGGATTTCCTTGTTTTGAGAGAGATGTTATCCTATCACAAACACCATTGTACTTCAAAAGAGACCTTGAAATGTTTCTTCTTTTTCTAATAGTTATTAATGTAATATCATTTCTTTTGATTGTCATTCTGATATAGTAAACCATATGTCTTTCTGATTCAAGATGGCCATGACCACCAGTCCATTTCAGCTCACTAATGCCTAGTATATTGATATAGATGCATTCTATATCATTTTGGGGGGGGGCATCACTGCCCACTGGTGGTAGGAGTAGGAGGCCCAGTCTTTGCTCCTGTGGAGCTGGAATTGAACCTCCATCCCAGTGGGCTGCAGTCCTGTGCACAACCACTACACCACCGGGGCTCAGCCCACATTCTATATCATTTTTGTAGATTTCAAAATTTCCTAGATTCATACTTTTGTCAGTCACAATTCCAACTATTAATTGACATTTGTGGCTGCTTACTGCATTTTTAATCATGTTCTATCAGCAAATGAAGATCCCAAAAGCTTTGCTCCTGCAGGCTATATCCATCCGGGTCATTATGGTGGACTCTACTATGATAAAGAGGCTCTTCCTCAGTCATATTTTGAGTGCCTTCCAACCTGAGGGGTTTATCTTCTGGCACTCTGTCTGACTTTATACGGCTGCTATTCATGAGATTTTCAGCAAGTGGAAATGGTTTGATGCTATTAGGAGGGTTTGAGGTGGATATTTCATCTGAAGTAGATAGCCTATTTCTTCTCCATAGCCTGTTCCACACTATGGAACACAAAGTAAAAGACTGGGATCTTCTAGAATTCATTTGTGCACATCAAAAGATGACCCACAGATTGGGAAGAAATAATTAGTAATGATACATCAGATAAAAACCTAACTTTGAAAATCTATAGAAAAATACACCTTACTAAGAAAAACACAAATAATGTGATCAAAAAATGGGCATACCTACAATCTGATAAAATAGTGCCTGGGGTCTTAAAGTCTTGTTTCTAAACAAGTAACTATCTAAGTGAGATGTCAACTATGTCCACGTGGAAGAAACACACCAACATCAGTGGCTGAAGGATTATAAATGATATAATCCAATATTGGAGGGACTGATATCAGAGCATAAACTGTGAGATTCTAGTTTGCAGAAGGCTATGGATGACAGTGGAAGCCCAAGACACATCTGTGATATCTACTTAGGAAATAAGCCTCAAGGAATTTCCCTTTATCCAGAAAAGAAGGATGAGAAGAAGCTGGTTACTAATGAGAGTGCATTGGAGAGATGACTATAGGAGATCAAAAGTATAAACCTGATTTGGACAGTTAAAATCTTGTCAGTTGATCCTCCTTCTGATGGATCTTGGGCTGGATCTGGTTATCAACATTTTCTTTGGTTTTGTTTTTCATATTGGAGTTTATCTCAGTTTCTCTTTTGTTATTGGGAGTAACCCTCTTGAATTTTTGTTGTATGTTTTCCAGCATATGAAACCCAGGATTGATGGACCAACAGAGAAAGCAAGTAGAATCAGGGTTCTGGGAGGTGGGCACGGTGTAGGAGGGGAAGTTAGAGGAATTGACATCAAGGAGTTCAAGATGAAAGAAAATATTTTGAAGTTGATTGTGGTACAAACTGTACAATACTGCTTGATTAAACTATGGAATGTTATGATATCTGTATTAGCTCCCAAGCACAAAATATGAATAGGCAATTTACCAAGATGACCTCTAGGTGACCAACAGTCATATGAAGAAATGTTTGCATTCATTAGCAGTAAGAAAAATACAAATTAAAGGGCTGAACCCTGGTGGCGTAGTGGTTGAGTGTGGGACTGTGGCCCGTAGGCTTGGCGGTTCAAATCCAGCAGTGGCTTTCAGAAGCATTGGGTAGCACCCATGACCACAAGAGGTAGTGATGCCCCCTCAAAAAAATACAAATTAAAACAATGAGATAACACCTAAAACAGACACTTTTAGCACAATTTGAAGGAAAACAGAAAAAAAATGTCGGAGAAGATGTGGCGGCGTGGAACACTCATACCTGATTGGTGAGACCGTATGGTACTTCCTTAAACAAGTGCAAACACAATTACCATGTGGTCCTGTAATCTCTCCACCTGCATATACAGCCCAAGAAATCAAGAATATAAGCAAGCATATGTCAACTACTCTCCTTTTGAGAAACAGCTTCTGACCTGTTACTGGACTTTAGTGGAGACTGAATGCCACACCATGGGCCACCATGTCACCAAGCAATCTGAGTGGCAGGGCCTGAAGGTACACGTAAGCTGCATACAGAAGTGCCCCAAATCCCCACAGTCTCCACTCCTGTCATAGTATCACCTTTTTTCACAGTTTGCACCACTGACCTCATGAGGAATTCCTTACGATAATCTGGCTGAGAAAGAGCCTGGTCTATCCATGGTTCTGCACAAATAGGAAGGCATCACTACAAAGTGGACAGCTGCAGTACTACAATTCCTTTCTGAGAACTCCCTGGAAGACACTGGCAAAGGAAAATTCTCCCAGGGAGCAGAACTTGAAACAGTACATCTGGTTGCTCACGCTGCTTGGAAGGAGACATGGATAATTGAGAGTCTGCATACTGATTTATGGGCTGTGGTCAAGATTTTTCCTAGATGGTCTAGGAATTGGAAGGAGCATGACTGGGAAATGGGTGAAAAGTAGATGTGTGGAAGATGCACGTGAAGAGGCTGCCTCAGAAGTGAAGCTATGTCTGTCTCACGAAGCCTCCACCGAAACCTTCCCTCTGCAGAGAAGGACTTGAACGATGAAGGTGAGAGCATAGCACTTTCGGTGCAAACCAGTCATCCACTTTCTGAAGCCACTCACAGCATTGTTCAATAGACTCATGAACAAAGTGAGCACAGTGGCAGGAATGGAGGCAACAAGGACTTCCACTCAGAAAGGCTGACATGGCTACTAGTACTGCTGAGTGCCCCATCCGCCAGCAAGCAGAGACTAACATGGAGACCAAGATTTGGGGCCATTTCTCTGGGAACTCAACAGCAACCTGGTGTTAGATTGATTACATAGGGCAGCATTCATCATGGAAAGAACAGCATATTGTTCTTCCTGAAATAGACACTCTGCATATGCAATTGCCTTCATGCATGCAATGTCTAAACTATTTGTGGACTTACAGGATGCCTTATCCTCTTGCATAGTATCTTGCACTGCATGGTCTCAGATCAAAGGACTTAATTCACAGCAAATGAAGTGCAATAGTTCACCTCTGCTCACAGGTCTTACCATGCGACTGACATCCTAAAACGGCTAACTTGATAAAACAATGGAATGGACTTCAAAAGGCATAATTACAGCAAAAGTTACATGGTATTACATTGCAGGATTGGGGCAAGGTTCTTTGGGTGGCTGTGTTTGCACTAAACCAGCATCCAATATCTACTGCTGTTTCCCCAGTAGCCAGAATTCGTGGGTCCAGGAACCAAGGGATAGAGATGACAGTGGCACCCAATCACCATCGCTCCCAGTGATACCCTCACAGCACTTTCCCTTTCTGTCTCTGCAACTCTGTGCTCTTCCAGTCTGGAAATCCAAGTTCCAAAGTAGGAACACTCCCACCTGGAGATACAGAACTAGCAGTTCAAAATGACTTTGGGGCCATTTGGGACTCCTGATGTTTCTGTCTCAACAGGCAAAGAGGGGTGTTCCTCTAGTGAGTAGTGTGATTGATCATGACCACCCGGGAGGAACAGGATTGGTATATGTAATTGAGACTATTTCTGGCATTCAGAATATTTCATAGATCATCTCTTAATACTACCATTATCAGTACCTCAACACTGATATGACTAGCAATGATGCAGACTCTTTAGGAATGAAGGTTTGGATCACCCGTAAAAAGCACATGGTCATTAGAGGTGCTTGCTAAGAGATTAAAGGGTATCTGGAACAGTTAGTTCCAGATACCAGATATGGCCATTTGACCAGTGGAAGAGATGAGGTCTATAATCCTTAGTAGCATCTTCTCTTTGTATGTTATGCATCCAACATTTTTATCTTGTTCTTTTACAGAATGTAAGATGCAAATGGGGTCAGTGCATTTTTTGTACACATGTTAGTTGTCTCATGTTAGGTACAAAT
>PVJH01006683.1:0-99660 GCA_004026705.1 Nesogale talazaci
GGTGACACTTTTTTGCTACCAGCTTCTCTTCCTTTGAGATAGATGGTGGCATTAACTGAGGAACTTTTTGAATAATGGCTTGCAAACATTTAGAGGTGATGTGTATTACATTACTTGGGGAACCAACATCTAGATGCTACTGAAAATTCATTCTGAATGGGTCCAATTGATGTAATAGTATAAAAATGTATTGGTAAAAAAAAAAAAAACATCCCATTAATTCACAAAGGTTTGGTTTTTTGCTAATGCTTCTGTGCAAAAAATAAGGGTACAAATTGGGGAAAAAAAGCATTAAGTGCTTAATTTAAAAGATCATTATTGCTCTTAACTCTGACTCCATAAGATATAATAGAGCTGCTCCATAGAATTTCTTAGTGCAGCGACAGTGAATTATGGACTGTACCTCTTCCAGACAAGCCTCTCACTTTTACGAACAGGTCTTCTCATGCTTAGGTCTGGCAAGATGATGGAGGAAGCTACTGGTAGGATCCACCTGTGCGTAATTGTGAACAGGATGCTATGAAGTGTCATCCTGCTGTGTATAAAATCAGCCCTTAAAGAATAGGAGGAGCCTGATTACCAGCAAGACAGGTATGAAGCACATTATCTGGACTTAAAATCTGTGTGTTCAGGAGGCAACCTCCCGAACCCACGTGATAGCTATATCACCAACAGAGAAGGAGCAGTACCAGGGGTCAGAGCATAGAACAGAGTGATAGACTTCCCAACACATGGAACACATTATGATGAGAGTATTTGTTCAGTGTGCTGCAGGCTTAGGGAGTGATAAGCCTTTGGGTCCTTCATTGGGGAAGTTGGACTTGCTGGTCTATGGAAGTGGAGCTGAGTTTCTTAAAGGAATGTCATGCTCTGGGCGCTAAATCCAGGGAGCTTGGTTTGCTGAGCCATGAAGTAGAGTTGATTGTCTTTAGGCGTAGACTTGCAGCAGAGTAAGTAATATGCCCCCTTGGGACATTATTAGCAGATCTGAACTTTTGTAACATGTCTTGGTAAACTACTACCCTGAGCATTTGTCACTGTCATGGACATTTGCTAAGTTCTTTAAAAACCCTTTCATAATGAATTCTGTCTGAGAATTTTTGTAGCCATTGCAAAATGTTAGAAACTAGAAAGATAGATATTAAGTAAGAAAATGCACTTAGTCTGTGAGCTTCACATAAACATTTCAAAGAGAACTTGCAGTACCTTCTGATGAAGATAAGTAGCTACTATCTTCTGTATGGATTACATCCCCAATCAAAGAAACCAGAAGGTCTCTGGACAGAATAGCAACATCATAATACACAGAAAATAGTGACAGTGTCAAGAATTTTATTGTATTTATGTTGACAATAAACATTCACTGAAACAGGGTCAAAGTTAAATGATAAATTGAGAATTGGATGTCAGTGATATATATTTTTTGTGGCATCACTGCCCTGGTGGGAGTTGGAATCCAGCCTTGCTTCTGACGAGCTGCTGCTGGATTTGAACTGTCAACCCTGTGGGCTGCAGTCCTGCACACAACCAATAGACCACCAGGCCTCAGCCGTCAGTGATATATTTAAAATAGTAGAAAACAAAGTTGCCATTTTGGGAATAAGGCACACCTAATCCAAGTCAAGGCATGTTCAATGATTTGAGATACAAATAAAATCTGAAAAATGAATAAAGAAAACTGAAGAATAATTGATACATTTGAATTATGGTGCTAGTGAAGCATATTGTAGATTAATTTTATATGGACTATCAGAAAAAAATGAACAAATCTTTTTTTTGAGGAAGTGTAGACACGATTTTCCTTTCAATGTATTACACTAAGGACTAGCCCCTGAAGGACAACATGCTTGATAAAACAGTCTATAGAAAGATAAGAAGTATAGTGAGATGGATCAACACTGGCTGAAAAAAGTGGTCTGAGCCATAGCAACTATTTTGAGGATGTCACAGAAGAAGACTGTGCTGGGTTATGCAACATGCTCTCTATCTGAATGAATACCAAAATTCAGCTGTCCTAATGACAACTGTCTTTATGGGAACAGGTTATCAGGTGATTTCTTCCTTAGAACAGCTAGAAGAGCTAGACTACTATATTCCTAATAAGTAACATTGTATAAGGTCTGACACTTGTCCCTACATTTAAGGGTAGCTAAAGCAAATGAAATAAAAATTAATGAAATGAAAAAGCTGAACAAAAAATTTCTTAGGTCAACTCCAAAAGACACTGTAAGCTGTCTTAACAATATGTGCTAAGACCTGGTTTTATTAAAACAAAAGTAGAACACATTTAATATCGCTCAACACCGAGGAAGAAACCTTCAAGCCTGAATCACGATATTGAATATTGGGAAAATATTGAATAACAATGGAAGCACCAAAATAAGAAAAAAATAGTTCAGTGCTAGTATAGCAAAAACAGTAAGTCAATAATCAACCATATCAGAAAGTAGCATACACATTACATATGAGCAAGGACTGTAGAGGAAGATACAATGCCAAAGAATGTACTCATCTACCCCCAAGATCTTAACTAAATAAAAGATATCCATGTTTGTGCCCACCCCAAAGACAAGTAATTAAACATGAATCAGAAAGTATCAACAAAAATTACTCTTACTATATGTAAGTGAAACTTTGCTAAATATTAAAAAAAACAGTTGCAAGAGTACATCACTAGGGAACTCACAATTTCAAGCCATATTCAGAAGAGAGAGAAGGAATATCAAGGCTGATGTCAGATACCAGAAAAATGTTTGTCTATGTTTTATTTAAAATAAAAATATTCAAAATTATACAACAAATAATATTCAACTGTGTGGATCACAAAGCACAGTGAATAACTCTCTTAGGCAGAATTCTAGGAAAGCACAACCTGTAACACAGGATGCGATTGTTCAGGACATTTTACAAAGTTTTATCAGTGTTTCTAATTCATGCCTAATTACTAATTAATATCCTAATTAATACATGGTGAGTCCCTGGAAAGTATTCAGGGCTATCCCAGGGTTCAGCAGTCCCAGCTCTTCCAAGGAACTGCCCAGAGACATTCCATTTCACAAGTCAGTCTCCTGCCCAGAAGGACTCCACTCGACTTGCCCCATGGGCCGGGCAGTCTACTGTTTTGCTGTATGCTCCCGCATCTCTTTCTGCTGTTGCTCTCCTGATGCCACAGATATCCTTTGAATCCAGGAAGCTTATGGTACTGGGATTTCTTTGTCCTGGATACACTCCACTCCTGGCTTTTACTGGTAGTCAGACCCTCCCTCCTTCTTCTCAGAAGACTCGTTCTATGCAAACAAATCTAATACCCAGAAAGAAGCATTACAATGAATCTGATTCACAATTACAGGTGAATCCTGCCATTCTTCTCCCACCTTATTACCCAGACCCATGCAGAACAAGATTCAGGGGACTAGACTGGCTAGAAAAGCCACATTGAACAACTCACTGCTCCTGCAGCTACTCAAACCACTGATGATAAGGAAAATTTAGAATCTGGTGCCCAGGAGTCTCCCAAGGATGAAATGCAGCTGAAACTGGGTCTTATGTCAAAACCTTAGATGGGATGTCCCAGATATCAACACTCTGTTGATAAAGTCTACATATGATAGTCCATCTGCCCTGCCTGAAGTTGCCAGAAGAGCTGTAGGTACTGTCAACAGAGCTATGGAATAGTCAGAAAAATAATGGGATCATCAAAAGAAAACAGCCAACTGTTTCTCTTAAGAGGATGACTGAAGAGACTGGTAACTGACCAAGTTCTGCTCCTGCTTTGTATGACACCAAAGTAGAAATAGAAATTTTCTTTTCTTTCCACTCTAGATTTTGTGAGTTTGGGCCTGTCTAAAGAGCCCTGGATTGAATATCTCCCCTTAAACAGAGTCTCTCTCCTGACCCTCAATGAGGAGAGGGAACATGCAATGCTCTGTAACATGGGTCCTCCCTCACTCGTAAAGATGTCCTCTCTGACATGGCTTCTCAATGTGTCAATCCTGGATTTTGAATAACTACTTGTTAGTTATGATATGACACTTAAGCTCTTTAATGTTTTATTATATATGTGTGTATATATGTATATGTGTAAGTATACATATACACATATATTTTCATCAATAAAGCTGTTCTTCATTTAGTAAGTGGGAAATACAAGGATAGATTGACACAGTGGTTGTACCAATGGGCTCAAACGGATTGTGATTGTGAGGGGGGGATCAAGACCATCCTGTTTCAAACAGGGTCAGAACTGATACAGTGGCAACTAGCCACAAGAACAGGAACTCATACTAGGTGTCAGATCAATATCATCCCCCCACCTGTGCTAAGCAGAGTCCTGATGTCACAGTTATTAGACACTTGGCTGTTAACCAAATCCAGTAGTTCAGACCCACCAAGAGTTCTGCTGGAGAAAGATTTTTCTATAAATATTATTCTGTAGGAAATCCTATAGAATATTTCAGCTTCATGAGATGCGATCACAATAAATGAGAATTAATTCCATGATGGTGGATTTTAGTTATTTTTTTTGTGTCTTAAATGCTATTTAAAGAAAAGAAAATATAAAATAAGAAAAGAAAATAACATTCTCCAATTGAAAAATAAAATCAAAATAGCAAAAAAGAAATATTTAATTTCCTAGGTTGGTAATAAAATAACACTACATTTGAACTATTTACTTTCTATTAAAATGATTTTGCATTTGCTCAGAAATTCTTTGGTGTAGCACTTATATATAATATTTCATTTTTGTCCTAAAACTCTTATTTTGGTGTAGACATAAAGCAAATGTGTCTATTGCCTGTCTATGTCCCTTGGTACTTTGTTTGATATGGACCTGATTTAAATCATACCTGTTATTTAAATATATTTAAAATATCTTAGAATATTAATGGTATCTTTTAAATATTTAATTCTAATAAATATTGTGTGGTAAGCATAGGTATATGACAAAATATTATATGCTAAATACCCCTCTTTTTTAAGTAAAAATATTTTATTTTACATTTGAAATTTTTCCAACAAATTTATTGACACATAATTTACATATCATACAATTCAACAGTTGGATCCCCTCAAGAAGAGTTGTACAATCATAACATAATCAGTCCTAGAACATTTTATTAATTCTTGTACTCATTGTTATGAACTCCCTATTCCTCCCAACCTTCCCAAGGAATCATTAATCCAGTTGCTATCTCTATAGATTTATCTATCCTGGATAGGCAAAGCATTAAAAACAAATGAGCAAAAAGGTAACAAGAATAAGAGTAAAATAGATTCAAAAACCTCAGTGAAAAGAAAGCAGAAAATAGTAAAAATTGGCACAATTTTGAATGGATCATAAGGAAGATCCAATGAGAGTGCACTGCTTGCTAACCCCACTGCATGTGTGATGGTCTACCACTCCATAACATGGCGGCATGTTAGCTAGGCTACACACATCTCGGTCCATGTTCAGAGGGGAGGCACCAGGGGTTTAATCCATGAAGATTTGCTGACCATATCTAAAGAAAAGTACTGGAATGGCTTTAATTTATTAAATATAATACTGGGTTTTAAAACTATTATATAACACTTTGAAAACTGTTCAAGAAAGGAATAAATTAAGCAGTATTGGAAAACATTATTTTATTTTTTTAAATAATTATGTCAGTATGCTTTTTTATAAAAAGAGCCACTTTCACTATCAAGGGTAAGAGGAAAGCTGGAGGATCATTTTGGTCTGTCCTAAATATTTAAATTCAGCAAAAAATAGTGATTTTCAAAAAATGAAAAGTTTAATAATATCTAGTTATAACTTTCAGAAATATTCATGACAGTGATATTTGACATTGGACACTTCATGTTTCTAACTCTAGGCTAACCATTTAGCTAATAGATTAAGAGATTAGAGATTAGATTAGATTAGATTGAGAGATTAGATTAATAGATTATTTTAGCTAATCCTCCCAACACCCCAGGTGGTATATCTCAAGTAGTATGCTGATTTTACACATTAGAAAACTGAGGATTGTCCAAAATGACATACCTAATAAGATGCTGAGTTAAACGTTGGACTAAGGCAATAAAAAAAAGTTAATTGGAAAATTCTTCTGCATTTGCTTTGCTGTTTACATGTAAATTATATTCTGAGTTGTGAAAAGCAAGAAAATAAAATAACCAGCTCTGCAGATAAATCCCAATCTATTTTCCATTGTATTTATTCTTCAACATCCCACAGTTGCTTTCTTGACCTGGTATGGTTTTCTAAAACCAGATGGAATGATATATTTTCTTTCTGCATTCGTTTTGTGTATTAACTCATCTGCAATGCAGTGTCACTCAATCATTTAGAAGTACTTACTGTATGTTTTATAATGAAATACTCACAGACAGTTCCTTCCTCTATGTGAATATTTTGCTATCTGAAGTGAGCTAGATGAAGGGATGGTAATTAAACATCTGGTATTCAACTCATTTTCGACTTTACCTTTTTGAAAGAACATTTGACTAAGAGAAGTAAGTCTTTAAAAGATTGATGAGTAAAATAAATAACCCCCAAATCAACATTCCACTATTATACAATATTATTATATATGCAAATATATAACTGTTATTAATCACATCACTATTTTCTTATGGGAAACATCAATATATTATAAATAAAATAATGAATCACTAGGCCAATATTACCTTTTTATGAAGACACAAGGTCATTGGGAAAACAGCTTACCACAAATATGTACATTTCTAGTACAAACTAATGACTACAATCATGTTGATTCTGATTTCTAGTAATCCTATATTAAAAGGTCGAGAAGTCTCATTGGGATTTTGAGTCAATAAATGTTTATGGGAGCAGAACGTCTCGCTTTATTGCTGATAGAGTAGCTGGTGGTTTAACTCCTGATCTTGAAATTAATAGTCAAACATTAGCACTCACTGCCCCTCCAAGTCAAATGTTCTGTGCAAGATACTTTTATAGTTTTGGAAAGCAAGGATGCCATTTTGAGAATTAAGGTATACCTGATGCAAGACATGACATTTCAACCATATCATATGCACGTGAAAGTTGGTCTTAGAGTTAGGGAGAGGCAAGAATTGATGTGTTTGAGTTTGGTGTTGAAAAATATTATTTATAAGAGAACCATGGTCTTCCAAAAGAACCAGCAAATCTGTCTTGGAAGAAATGCAAGGATGGTAAGACTATGTCTCACATCCTAGGGACATGTCAGGAAGGACCCGTAAAAAATGAACACCCTTGATGAGATTGATTGACACAATGGCTGCCACATTCGGCTCAGATACAACAATTGTGTGGGTGCTGTAGGACTGGTTAGCCTTTCCGTCCCTTGTTCATAGGGTCACTGTGAGTTGGAAGCAACCTGAGAAAAAACTAACAACAGCAACAATCTGGTGAGGTTTAAATTTAATCACCATGCAGTGTGATGAGAAAAGACATATCTAATATCTTCTTATGGAGCTGCCTCAATGACACCTCACAGCACCATTGGGAAGAGAATTAGGCTACTATACTTTGGGTCAGCAAACAATAAGGAAACCATCATTGGTCTCCTCTGTCACCATGAAAGTCTTTCTCTCTGGTTTCTGCCTCTCAACCACATGATCCCTTGGCCTTTGCCTCCATGGGCCTGGAAGACAGCCCACCTGTCAGTCTATCCCAAGTTCCATAAACTTGGGCCAGATGAGGAGAAAGTACCATAGACGAGACATTGTTCCTCAGAGTCTCCTGTCAAAGTCTCTCCAGTGTCAGTTCTTGGAGGCCTCCACCTTTTCAAGCAGAGATCACAAATCTGATCTATCAAGAGCCACAGATTCTTTTTCATGCCTTCTCTTCCAAGTTGCATCATCCTTCTCACTAAAAATGACTGACCCTTCCTATGAGTATAACACTTGCCCTTTTGGGCCCCTTCCCACATAGTCGTTTGGTGGGTGTTCCAGAGATTGGAGTAGAAAAACCATATTAATACATTTTAATCTACCACAAATATATATGGAAAGAAGCAATGGAAATACTTGTAAAAAGGATTAATAAAATCTATACTGGGGCCATTGAACATTTAGAGTACCCCTTGTAAAAATAAAAGAGAAAGAATACTACTCTTTGTACTCAAAATTTTCATCCCAAAATGTTAAGCAAAAAAAGAGAAAATTTTGTAAAATGTTTATATTTATATCTGAGTTTATGCATGTCTCTTTCTTTTAGTCAAGACATACTGTAGTGTAAGTATGTGGTGGAAGCATCTATGCAGTACTAGACACATGATATCACTAGACTATTCAGAGTTAACCACACAAAATTTTGTGTGGAAAGAAATTTGAGGGTGTAAATGACTAAATATGCTGTGTTTAGAATAACTTTAAATATGAATGATTTTTTAATAAAAAAGCACATTATATGAGGATACTGTTATAAGAGAAATATACTCTCATCAACATAAAGAGTTTCAATACAAAGGGAAAAGACTTTGACATTAGTGAAGAGGGGATGAAAGGGATGAAGAATAAAACAGTGGATCAGTGGTTTTCAACCTTTCTAATGCCATGACCCTTTAATACAGTTCCTCTTGCAGTGGTGACCCTTAACCATAAAATTATGTTTGTTGCTACTTCGTAACTGTAATTTTGCTAGTGTTATGAATCAAGCAACCCCTGTGAAAGGTTCATTCATTCCCGAAAGAAGGTATGACCCACAGGTTGAGAACCTCTGGAATAGATGGTAGATGAGTGCTGATTTGGGTGAAATGGAACAGGATGATCCACAGGAGAGAAAAGGGAAACCAAGAAGCAAGGAAAGCTTTGGCTGGTGGGAGGGATGTTGACTAGATAAGACTATGGAGAAAAATATAATGATATAAAATGTAATTCCCCATTTTATTTACAATTTAAAAGCATAAAATAAGTGTTTGCTTTAAGCATTTAATTTAAACAGTTATTTTCTGCTTATCAAAAACAATACATGTGTGCAAGAAAATTGATTTTATCTTGTTTTCTTTCTGGATTTCACAGAAACTATTATGAACACAAACTGCTTATAAATGTTCATGCAAGTGAGCACTTGTAGCCAGTGGACTTGTTTATATTTCTCTACATTTTACCACATTGGTGACTCATTTAGTTATTGACATATGATCTTGAAGACAACAATTATAATCAATGATGATTACTGCACTAAAAACCAAAGGAGGTTAGTGAGCTAGACAAGATATAATACTATGCTCCTTGAACTGCTGAGGAGACCAGGCTTTGGCATTCTTCCACTGGTGGTGGAGCACATGACAAGACCTATTGCTGGAGCTTGGAAACCGTGATCTGTTATTTGTAGAGCTCCTCTCATTGTGAACCATTTTATTTTTCATATGTCCTTGTTCTAAACAAGATTCTCAAGAAAGAAGTTATGGTTTAATCAGTTGTACGAATATAAAATGTTTTCTTTCACTCGAAGTAAATGCCCTTTAAATTTGTTTTTCAACTGTCAATGTGATTTAACAATGGCTGAGGATCACCTAGAGGCAGTGAGTTTCTGGATTTGAGGGACTCAAGGCTGCAATCTCAGGAGATAGCAGGGTCTATTGGCACAAATATTTTACCAACATAATATTCTACAATATTGTTTCCAAGAGAATCAATCAAACAAGAATGAAGGAAGCCAAAGCAACCTGGAATCAACCAGTCCGGTGACCAACTTCAGCCTCCGTACATTTAACCTGAAAAGACAAGAACATAGTCAGTTCTGAAAGGGATCCTTTAGAAGGTCCTGGGTAAAGTGGGAGAAAATTATGGAACAAAACTCAAGATCAAAGAAAAGACCAAGCTTTCTGGTCACTTAGATTTGGTAGAAACCTTTAGTTACCCTTCACATTTGAGTCTGAACTCACTTGTGAGGCTCAGTTATCAGCCCCTAAAGAGACAGGTTTCTAAGATGACCAATAAACTAGGGAGGGATGAACTTCTTGGTACCAGCAACCATTCTGTCTCTTAAAAGGCAGTTTTTCCCGTTGGACAGTGTGCACGAAGGAGAAAGGGTGAAGCAGAAAGCACAGGGTAGGAATGGGATAGGTCATGTGACAGAATGGGGAATGCAATCAATAATATTAAACAAAAGGGAATTATTGAATGTAGAGTTAAATATACTTGAAAAGTTTTCAACCACTTCCCAATAACTAATTTATTGGATTTGGAAAGTGCGAGGTCTCAAACAGTAAGTTCGTGGATTGGATCCAATTTAAATATCTACATAAACCTATCAGACATAACTCTTCTTTACTAGTTTTTCTTCCTGTGTGTAAACAATTCTTAGGAAAATGTTTTGTAAAGTTCATCTGTAAACAAAATCCACTACCAAACATTTCACTTTTCTCCCATACATTCTCACAAAAGTGGTTTTGCTGGCGGAACCTACGCATGCACCTGCTTTGCAAAGGAGTCCCGGAATGTAATTTGATTTTTTCTTTATCTCTAGATTTTTATTGAATGGCAAGATTAGGGTTGGAATTGGTATGGAACTTGCAAGTGTATGATTTGTCATGGGCAGAATAAGATAAACACATGTCTTTTCTTTTTCTAAGTATGATAAAAATACCACTAACACCCTTATCATGTTAATGACATCTCACAACCTATGGAAAAAGAACAAATACTTGGAAGAAAAATCAAAATTGTATTTATTCCAATGTGAAATAAATTTCTTAACGTGCAGCGAAGCAAAGGAAAAATAATCCCCCAGAGTCTGGATGGGAATTCCACATTTGAAAACTGCATTTTCAAGAGAGGGAAGTATATTTTAAAGTAAACAGGTACGGAGGAATGAAGCTCTTCTTACAGGGCAATATCATTTCAGATGAATGTCCAAGATAAAAATTGTAATAGAACATAATCATTAAAGCAAGAAATGACAGGAAAATGAGAGAAAACACGAATATCAAATATTGTGAAGTAGGCACACGACCACATATCGGTTTCTTCTACTACATGGTATCTAACAACAATAAAATGATCTACCTGTAGATATTGTACTAGGCAAACAGCTTAATGCAAAAAGAATGGTTTATGATAAAACAGTACGATTTGTCACATAAAGCACAAACCAAGAATGGCTTTCTGATATGTCAGAAAGATTGCAAATTCCTTAAGATAAATAATAAATCGTCAAGAACAGCTCTCCTCTTAAATTAAAAACAGCTAACCCTATAACGCCAAGCATGAAGTTTTCGTAACAATTAAAAGGTATCTGGTACTGAAATTATAGTGCTTTTGGAGCCGATGATGATCGACGCAACCGATGCACTGTACTAGGACAAAGGCATACAGCTAGTCTCGCATTTTAGCAGCAAAATGCTTGAATAGTGGCACATGTTTGAGGTAAGTGGTCGTTGGCATTCAGTGCATCTTATGATAATTTTCAATCTCGTGAAGATTTAGTGTTGATATTTTTTAAAGATGTCAAAGGTGTTCTACTCATAAAAACATTATATTTATTATATATTTCCTCTTCTTCAAAACATAATGAATTCGTTACGTTTGTCTTTTGAGTCGATGATGGAAAAAATCACCACAGACTGGATTGTGGTTTGTTTTATGAAAAACGGTGAATTTATGACCTAGATGGAAGCGGTACAGACTCAGACAAGAAACAGATGCTAATGTGGATGAAATTGGTATATAAAATGTGTATTCTACTTAAAATTGTTGATTTTACAATATGACATTTAATTATATTTCTATGCAAACCAAAAGTATCCCTGGAAGAAATATCCACTTGGATTGTCTTCACCATTACCCAGAGGTCACAATGAGAGGAAGATGAAAAAATGTAAATTGCAAGAGTGCACCAGTAATTTTCTGCAGCAAATACAAAGTTCATCTTTATATCACATACACAAAAAATTGTTTTGTTCAATTCCATAGTAACTAAAATGATAAATAAATTGTGTATTATATTTTATGAACAAAATAAATCTTCAGTTAGCTTTTTTTTAATAATAAAATAACATATAAAATAGTATAGCAATAAAGGTGAATTTTTTATTCTTGTATTATAAATCAATGGGCAAATGTGACAATTTGGCTACATTTATAGAAACATTGCACATTTTATATTTTTAAAATATGTTTTGGTTGCTATCTATATTGATAACTATGGAAGTAAAGAATAAAATAATTTTTCCTGAAATTAAATATTCAGACACTAAATTAATTTGCTATCCATCCTCTATTCATATTTAAACTAAATTGGTTGTGTGTATCATTCTTTTCTATATTTTTTCATACAGTATGCTGAAGAACATGCTAAGTAAAAGATTATTTTGTCCTAAACATTTTACGCCATGTAGGGGTACTAGAAATTAGAGAGATTTAAGGAAAAGAAGAGCATATATGTTGATTGAAAATGTAGAATAATTCCTAGTAACAACTTGGAACAAGTGTGTGGAATCATAAAATATGAAAGAAGGAAAACAATGATAAAAGTAATTAAGGACTCCCTCTTTTCCTGCCACCATTATTGAATATATAAGCATGTAAGCATGTTTAAACTAAACATATATCAGATTTGTGAGTTAAAGACTTTTCTTTTAATAGATTCTAAATAAAACAATAATTACAATTGAGTCAGCATAATGGGAGGACTACATAAGAAAGAACCACCTACAGATGTTTTATATGGACAAGTCTCTATAGCAGAGTTAAGATAAACATTGATATCGTACACTTACGATAACCAAGGACTGAGATAATAGACAACTGGGAGAATCTCATCAGGAGTATTGACCCATGAATGAACGTGCCGACGGGTAGAATTTAAACAAATAGAATTTGCCTCTATAAGAACAAGAAATTAATAAAATATATTTAATATTCTTCATTATATTATATAACTATTATTGTTTCATTAAGGACATTGTGTTGTGCTGTACCCCCACCACAATTTTTTATTGTGAATTAAGTGTGGATTTTAATTTCAGAATATCAACTTTGTTTCAACAATTTAAATTGCTGTTTTAATTTTTAAACACCTTCGTAATCTGGAAGATGCAAAATAACAGCATACAGTTTCCATTCATTTTTATAAGAAGAGGTTTAGAACTAACAACCAAAACTTATTGTGCCTGATTCTAAGCGCGGTAGGAGCCCTGGCGATGTACGAGGTTGCATGTTGGGCTACGAACAAGGTCAGATATTCCAAACCACAGGCGCACCAAGTGAGAAAGATGAAGTATTCCAAATTCTTTGTCTCGAACCCTCAGGTGAAGTTATATTCTGTTTCACAGTGTCACAAAGAACCAGAATTGATCCCACGGAAGTGAGTTTGTTTGTTTCCCATATAGGATAGAATATGTTGCAAATTTTATATCTTTACAATATATTTTGGTTGTTATAATAGCAGCGCTGGTCCTATCTTATCATCTGCTCATACCTTTGGAATCCTTGAAAGGAATAGAGAAAAATGCCTGAGCTAACTAAGTTCCTTAGCGGACAGTGGCATGGTCTGCTACAAAAATGACAAAATTCATCAGCAGTTTACCTTGATTCCTTTGAGCCTCCTGTTCTCATGGAAAGGCTAGCATGCATCTCAGTTTAGCACAGTTATCAATTTTATTTACACAATGTGTTTGTCACCATTTGCTTTGAATGCCTTGTAGTTCTAGCTTAGTTCTAGTTAAAGGCTTACCTCTAGTTAAGATTTTTACTCAGTTATTGGCAGATATTTCTTCGAGTTTTGGCAAGTGTAAAACACAGAAAACTGTTTTGCTTAACTCTTACCATCATGCCATTATTCCATGTTATCTATCAAAATTGTATCTGGCATTAAGTGGGTAAAAAGGTAAGTACAAGAGTGTGACTTGTATATATTTTAATCTTCCTAACCAAATTTTAAGACAGAAAGAATAGTTAGCATATTTTAATGTCAAATGGGTTAGAATTTGTTTGGTTGAAGGAACAAACATTCAACTTAAAGTTTATTAAAATATAAAATAAATATTCTTTTCCAATAATCTCTACTTGATCAAAACTCTAATCACATCATTGAATTTACTGATGTTTGGTTGATGAGTATTGCTATGTCCTTTCTTATTTCTAAAGTATGGAATCTATAAAGAAAAATAGGTTTGCCTTGATTAGATTGAGCGTTACCATTGATGCTAGAATCAGAGAGAAGCAAGCAAAAAAATCTGTCAGAAACAACTCCATTGATGGTTTCCCCTTTATTATTACTTTTTGCCTCACCTCTGGACAATATAACTCTGTTGCTCATCCTTGGTATCTCAATATTTCAAGTCATCTAAGACATAAAACACAGAACACAACTATATCTATGTTCTAACCACCACACCCAACTCCCATCCTTTAAACCTGATTGTTATTTTATTCTGGCCTGACTGTTGTGCCTGTTTCTTGGGATATTATTTTCTTTGTAGTATGTGAGTAAGCTTCTTTAATATGTGTGTCGTTGTTGTTGTTCTCCCTCCCCTAAACACATTCATTGGTGCTTGTGTATCAATAAACAAAATCTACAAAAGTCCTGGGGGTTGGTGATTCTTAGTATCCAATGGAAATTTCTATATGATCAATAAATATTGCAGCAAAAATAGCAGCAATAATATTAGATTGTTAGATGGATGCATAGATGGATAGTAGGATGGGACTGAGGTTTTATCTTTAATAAAATGATAGTATTATTAGTGGAAATTATGATAGCAGAAATTAGAAAAAGTCAGTTATAACAGAAGTTTAAATTATTATCGTAGTCTAAATTCGTAATTTGTTTCAAGGTCACTTTGACTCATATCTCTAAAGAACATTTTTAAATTCCAGCATATCAAAAATAGACAAATTCGTTGGTAAGCTTGTGTGTTGATGTTGGTTTCATAGTGGTTACCTTTCAAAATCTCAGCATTAATTCAGCTTTTGCTCAAATTGGTCAACTAAGCATTGTTGTCATGAAAATGTGTTTGCTAAAAAGAAAAGACAATATGATTGCTTACAGGTGAGAGAATCAATTTGAATAACATTAAGTTATGCTAAGAGTTCATGCAAGGTGGAGAAGAGTGAGAATTAATAAAAAATAATGTGAAATGAAAGATTGATCACATGTTCCATTGCTTAAATGGAAATCTAACATATATGAAGGTGCTTCAAAAAGAGTGTGGGAAAATATAATAAAATATAGTGCCCCTTCCAAGCTTTCTTTTCTTCATGTACTAGAGTGAGTCAGAATGTAATGCTACTATGATTACAGGTCAAACATGCAGAGGTCCATTGCAAACATAGCACATTTCAACCTATCTCGGGGATCAGTAGATGGCCGCAGTGATTCTGTCTGGTTAACTGCAAACCAAATCCAATACCACTGAGTTGACTCTGACTCAGAAACCTTACAGAGAGAACAGAACCACTTCTAGGGGCTTTCAAGATGGCAGAACTGTCCTACAGGAGAAAATCGCACTCATCTTCCTCCCGCAGAGGCTAGTGGCTTTGAAGCACTGGCATTGTAGTTCTCAAGCAAATGCTTAACCCACTGCGTTTAGGATGTAATCAAAATATTGGTTTCTTAGGATGTCTGCTGGGTCTGCTGGATTCAAGGTAAGACTTCTAATTCAGAAGCTAATGCTAACTGTGTTTTTCGATTTTAAAGAGGTAATATTCATAGATTTTTTTTTCAAATAACACAGGACACCATAAGGGCTTATTACAAGATATTCTAAGAAAATGTAAAACTTCCTTGGTGAGCAAGAGGACAACACAATTGCTCCCAGTAATTTTTTCCCCATCATTCTTCCAAGGTAGAAAGGATTGTCCTCTGAGAATTTCACTGGGAAACTTTGCCCATCTACCCTACAACCCTCATTTTGGCCCTTCAGATTCCTTTTTGTTTCTCAAACAAAAAGAACAATGAAAAGGAAAACAATTTGTGTGTCTCGAGGAGGTCAAAGATGCCATTTGATGTGTGTAAATTTCTGAATACAGAATTCTTTGGGGAAGAAGAGATAGAAGCATATCCTTCAGGAGTATACAAAGGATATATTTAAAAGAAAATCCGCTTCACATTTTTACAATGTTTCAAATTAAAAATGTATATGATTTTGTTTGAGTTTTTTAATTATCCAATGCATATGAGGTACTTTAAAATGTGTATGCAAAATTTAAAATTTTTAAATTATATTTTCCATGAACTTTTTGAAAAATTCTTTTAATGCATACATATATGTTCACACACAACGTTTGAAATTCTTCCATTGGAGATGAATTGCCTCTTCACAAGATACCCACACTGAGAACAAATAGAAGAAATAAAAAGCAAAACAAAAAACAATGTATACATCATCCTGTCTTAAATGGTGGATAGAAGTTTGATTTTAACATGATTATACTATATTGTCTTTAAGTCTTGTTTATTTGATATTTACTTATTTTTTATAAATAACTTCCCAAACTTCACATCTTCCCCATAGATATTGCTGAAAGCAAGAGAAAACACTAAGGAATATTTTGTGAAGCATGGTAGTGCATCCATGTGTTTTTTGTACTAAGAAAGAGACTCAGAAGGACAATTTTAAGGTCAATATAAGACATTTTCCATTCTGATTTTCTTCCTGAGGAGGTTCATAGATACCAATAAACATATGGTACAGAAAACCAAATCATTTCAAATACCTGCCACATCATCCCAACCGCACAAAAACAGTAAAGGATTATGAGATGCCATGTGCTTGGCATTTTTAATCTGTTAAAACCTAAGAGGAAAAAGTCAAAAATACATCTCTCAACATTACATGTGTTTGTGTGTGGCAGCATTTTTTTTTAACATCACAGCAGCTATAATGTCTGAACTCAATGTGACAGTTGATTTCCCTAGGCATTCTACTTTGCCTTCATCATATAGTGTTGTTCAGCCTTCAGAAACAAGTAAACAAAATAAGTTGGCATTGTAATAAAAATTTAAACAGAAACTGTCAAACAATTATTTGCAAGTGCATTCCCAATTTGACGTGGGTTGAAGTATAAAATTATTTTCCCCCAAACTTTGACTTTACATTTGCTGTGACTGGTGTTCTGAATATTTGAATACTACGGCAGAACAGTTCCTCTGTGTGCAAGTTTTAAGTAAATAAGTGATAAATAGGTAGACATAGGTAGAAATAAATATGATTTCTTGCCCCATTGGACCATCTTTTATTATGTACCACAAAATTGATTGATGTAAATATAGTCCAGTATTTTATTGATGCAAATTACTCAATAAATGATATTTTGATAGTGGTTTTGAAATTGTTGATACTTTCATTGCAATGCAATAATGAAAATGTAGTTTTAAAAGGAACAAGCACTTAATGCACATGATGCACTTCTCCAGATACTGATCCTTCTTGAACAGGTCCAAAGTGTGTAAGAAAAAGTCTAAGTATCCTTCCTTCCAAAGGGAAAATAACTCAAAAAAACACTTAAAGAAGTACATCAAGGAGTTACCAGAAATTCAAGCCAGATTCAAAAGAGGAGGAATATCACTATTGATGCCTGATCCATTGAAAAGCAGAGACTGCCTTAAAATGTTTGTGTTTCATTGGCTGTGCAAAGATGCCCAACTGTGTGTCTCATAATGCACTATGGATAGCATTGAAAAGAATGGAAATTCCAGAAGACTGCCTTGTGCTTATGGAGGACTGTGATAGTCCAGCAAGACTAAAGAAACAAATACATAGGCATGTATGTATATAAGGGAGAGCTTTATAAACAAGAGGAAATGAACACTGAGAAAACATCCCAACCCAGTCCAGTCCAAGACCATAAATCTGATATTTGCCCATATGTTTGACAGCAATCTACAAAGTCTTTTTCTGGCACACACAATGACAGCAAAAGCAGCACAATCACAGACCAGTTGGTAGGCATGAGTCTTCATGTGGTTTTTCCGACTTCAGAGATCTGGATCCATCAGGCTAGATCCATGTGGCTCCTTACCTCTGGGATGTCTCATGGGGCGCCAACCTAGTTAGTTGAGTGTCTCCTAGGAAGTGAGTGAGTGTCTCCTGCTTCCAAGAAGGAAGAACCATTTCCCAAAAATTTTTAGGAGAAGACCATGCCCAAATAGAGGTCTCATTGGCTTGCTTCAGATTGACAGGCAAGACTCCACCCCTACACTCTTAATCCTCAAATTGACACCAGATTAGGTGACTGCCACAAGTACATAGACCAAGAAATAGCTGTTTGAGAAGAACAAAAGAATGTTCTTTGGTTTAAAATTAGGAAAGGTGTGTATCAGGTTGTTTCATTTCACTATATTTATTCAATCTATATGCTAAGTAAATAATCTGACAATTTGAACTTTATGAAGAACACAGCATCAAGATTTGGAAAAGTGTATTAACAATTTGCAACATGCCACACATGCATACTTGGATATTCTAGAAAACAGAAACATTATAAAATAATATTCATATTTGCACATGACCCTACTTGGGTTGACATGAAGTAAAACAACAAGCAGAGAAAAGATTCAGCAATGATTTTCAAAGCTGGGTTTGAAATAATGGAAATCCTTGAAGACAGAAATGATGTTTATTTAGTCAGAATAAAATTATCTTTGTAGGTACCAGAGGAGACCTAAATACAGGAATTAATTCTTAAATCATTTAAGAGGTAAATTTTAACTGTAATTTAAAAATTTTAATCATATGAAAGGCTATTTAAACATTGTTTTATTATGTCTTATTCCCTTTTGTTTTTAGCTTAGGTAAATTAATTCAACAGGATTCACACAGTATACTTAGGAAATTTAATATTTTTATTGTTGTAAAAGTCAAAGTACCCGAGTTGCCAATTTAATATTTTCATGTGAACAATTAGCTAAAACAAATTACGTCAATTATATCCTGTGAGAATCACCTTTGTTTGTGGCCAAAATTTTCATTCTCATAAACAAGTCTATTTTTAACATTGTCCTAATCACTTAAATTTCCCTTTCATCGTTTTCTTTTCAGTTACAGGCAAACTTCCTTACTGCCACATCTATATCTATGCTCAAACCTTAAAATTTCCCCTCCTTATGGTCTGATTCATTTTATTTTTTACAGGAGCATATAGTTTACCAGGTCTGCTAAAATTGTGACCCAGACTGACACACAACTTTCACATAGGCTAAAAATGCAATTTGGAGTTGTATGATTCAAAGAACAATGAATATCCCTCAGAGAAAATTCTAGCATTCACTCACCCAGAAAACATGTAAATTGATATATATATATATATATATATTCATAAGTCAAAAGATATATCAGTATTTCTTATTAAATATATTTATATTTCTCCATATTTAAATAATTGATGTAGGAATTCAATGGATTTCTATGCCTTACTTAATCTGCTATAAGGAAAATATTAACTTTCAATGGTAAGTCACATTGACTATTTTAAATAGACTCCCTAAAAATGCTAGTGTCTTCAAATTTGTAGTGGTACTCAAATTATATAAGACAGTTCTTATGTAAATATTACTTCTATATTAATATGTCAAAATTTCATATAATTATAATGTAATTTAGAACAAGCAAATCAATAAATCCTGCTATAATTTAGAAAAATTCCTATATTTCATGTTAAGTAATAGTTCTAAAAATTGGTTTTGAAAAGTCAAGAAGTGTTTAAAGTGATGGCAAATTCATGAAAGTCAGAGGAGTTTAGTGATTATTGGGTTATGAGAAAATTTTCCCCTATACCAAGCAACATGTTCACAAATTCTCATCTTTTCTCATGTATCTGATCTAAACTTGGGTTTCCTATGAATTTTCTTGTAGTATAATCAGAGATAAGAAAAACCAATGATCAGAGAAGAATGTAGGTAAGTTTCCTAAACTCTAAATTTCCATTCAACTTAAGTTACTAAAAGATAAAGTGTCTAAATTTCATGATGCATCTTGGAAAGACATTAGAAGAATATAATATCTTCCTTCTTGGCATTTTGTCCTTATATTTACCTTCAATATACATTTTATTGCACCTCTTTGTTTTCCTTCTGCTATTTTTCATGCTCTCCTCCCTTCTAAGTTTGCGCTCCTTATTCTAAGGGTCTCCTTAGAGATCTAGATGAGGAGTCTACTGTCAAATCATATAACTGTACTATTTAATTTAACGAAGTAAATAAGGAATACATGGGGCAGATCTTCTTGCTTAGGAACAGCTGTGAAGCCATGAAGCCTACTAGAGTGTCCGTAGTTAGCTCTTCATTCGATCTCTGAGTCAAGAAGCTTGTGAAGGTCCTAACATCTAATTTAAATTGTTACAGGAATTAATCCCTCTTTTTTCATAAATATTTCCACTTTCGTACCCAAATAAGATATTATCTTTTTTTTTAGGTAAGGGATAGGTGCAGATCATTTATTCACAAATGAAGCAGCAATGAATATTAGAAAATCGTGCTAGAAAATACATGTTTGGAAGATAATAGAGCTATTGGAACAGAAGACAATGTTCTGAACATAAAGTCCAGTGAAAATGGAAAGTTCCCGTGTCTCCAAGTCGATGACGATAGCAGTCACCCCTAGACAACACAAAGACAAGAGGCTAAGAAGCTCACTTGCTCACAGGCACACAGTCAGTGCTGACTTGGGATGGCTTTATAAGACAGGGTAGAAGTTCCCCTTGAGCCTTTAACCCAAACAGGAGGCGAAAGCCCTGTCTTTCTCCTGAGTGATAAAATAGCTAACAGAGAAGAAGCACAACAATCTGTATGACCACGAGGTGTCAAAGGGATCCAGTATCAAGCATCAAGCATAAAAATATATGAGGGGGAGTTCAGACTGGGGACCCAAAGCCCATCAATAAGTGAAGAGACATCCTCTTACAGAGGGGTTGTAGCGAGGAGATGAGCCAGTCTAGGTGAAGTGTAGTAGCAATGAAATGTGCAACTTTCCTCTGATTCTCAAATGCTTCCTCCCACCAACTATCATTATCCCAATTCTACCAGATTTGGCTAGAGCAGGGGATGCACATTGGAGCCGAAAACATGGAAATTTAGGATAGATAATCCCTTGAGACTAGTGGGGAGTGGTGACACTGGAAGGGTGAAGGGATGGTGGAGTAGAAAGGAGGAACAAATTTCTCGGATCTACATGTGACCTCTCTGGGGGTGTAGACAATGGGGGTGGGTGAGTGAAGTGACACATTAGACAGTGTAATATATGAAGCAGTAATAAAAATTTGTAAATTATGGGAAGTTCATGGAGGAGGAAAAGGGGGAAGGGAAATATGGGGAGTTGGAATTAAAAAAAATAAAGAACTAGAGGAAAGATGGGAAGAGGAGCTTATGTTGGAGGGGTTCAAGTAGATAATGTAGATGAACGTGGCAACATGTGTACATGTATGCTTAATGCAAATGATGTACCAAATGTTGTAAGAGCCCCCAATAAAATCTGTATTTTAAAAAAAGAAAAAAATGAACCTTTCCACTAACAAAATAATCCACAAAATCCTTATTATTGTTAATGCATTATTCAGACAGTGTGGACTGATAGTTACCCAGGCACAAAAGAAATAAACACTCCTACACCATCAAAAAAAGTAGCTAATATGAAATAATTATATTGTGTTTTAAATAATTTATATTTTATATGCATATCCATAAAGATAAATATCTATGGCTACATTCCTATATCAATGTAACTATATGGTGTATATGCACACATGTACACATAAAACAATAACATGAAATAAGCTGTGTAACTTTTTATTATAATTTTGACATGGTGTCCACATATAAATTCAACTTTATATCATAGGGAATGATTATATTTTTCTAGAAATGTAATATAGTACTCTATTTAAAACCAGATCCAACTTGACATTTCTATGCACAAAGGTTTTCTTGCATTTATGGGATGTGCTGATTTCATTATGTCTGGGGCAGTTGTCACTAAACTATGTCAGCAGCAGAAGTGTATGGAGGCCTGTCTGCTAAGTATGGGATTCTGTCAATCTAAATGTATCGTACCTGACGTCCATAAGCCACCACCTGGATAGCCCGTGCCTACCTACAGACTCTAAGAACCACAGGCATTAACAACCTTTAGTGCAATAAGCTGACTAGGTAGCAGGGAAAATTTAGCCCCTGGGATGAGGGCAGGTGGAAACCATTTTCAACAAAGTACATTTATGAAAGAAGTGCCTACGTTCAAATAACTTCTGAATTCCAGCCAAAGATGTCCTCTGACTTTTGCCAGCTAACATGTGCTATTCAGACTCCTCACCTGCTTCAGCCTCCTGGGAGCTCTTCAAAGCAGCCCTTCCCCACTGCCCTGATAGAAGTGGCTGTGTGGTGACATCAGAGAAACAGACTGAAAAAACAGAGAACTCTGCCCGGTAACTCGGTGTCGATGTAAACAAATCTTCCTCCTGGTGTGTTTGTTTTTAACTCCCCTCTAGGAAGTAATACATGAAGGCAATGTGTGCAATGTGTGGGGGAACACTGCCTTTGGAACAAGACTGATTTTTCAAGAAATGTATTGTGTGCATTGAAACCTGATTTGAAGAATAAAATGATTCTCTACATCTAGTAAAATTCATTAGAGTTGACTTGTAAAGACTAACCATTCAGTTGTATTTAAAGGTTATGTCTGTGTCTACTTAGGACTGCCTTCTTTTCCTTGCTTCTTTCTTTCATATCATGTAACATAAAAGTTAAGGAGTCCCGGAGGCAGAGTGGTCACTTATTAGATGGTGTTTGTTTCGTGGGCAGGTAAAACCAGCACCAGGTTCACAAGAGAAGGACTGGACTTTTTATGTCTAATCAGGTTATCAGGTATAGTCTCCGAAACCCAGATGAGGTATCTATGACTCAGCACTGACTCAAGGGCAGTGAGAGCATAAAAACCATGCACTATTTCTATGCCTTCTACCAAGTCTAGCTGTGACTGTATTACTGTTAGTGTGGTTTACATAGCAGCGTTTTCTGGGTAACTTAGAAAGGTGAAATCCCAGGCCCATCCTGAATGCACTAAATCAAGCCTGCATTTTATACAAGACACCATGTGATTCCTCTCCACATTAAATGTCCATTAGGACTGTTCAATGTCAGTGATTCTTCATGTTAGGTTCCCATTAGAATCACTTGAAGGTTTTAAGAACTAGTAATGTCAAGGACACAAGACCAGGCTCTGATATAATTGGTCTGAGAAAGGGCTTAAGAATTAGGGTTATCAATAAGTCCCATCAGGTGTTTCAAAATTCACATATGAGAAATTGAGCTATACACAGATTTTTTAAAGTAGTTTGAAAAGTTTAAACTTAAGCATCTGTTAGGAAATTCAGTTCATAAAGAATTTTGAACCTATGTGAACTCCAATAAAGGTTAGAAAAGGAATCAACTATGTTAGAGGAAAGCCTTTGACAGAATGGAGAATAGTTATGCCCCAAAGAAGTTTACAAATTACTGCAAATAGTTACCTAAATTAAAAAATCAAGTTTTCTATAACACTTGGAGTCTTGAGATTAGATTTTCAGATGACATTTATATGACTGATTAATGATTATATAACATTTCATATATTAAAACTAGGGTTGACTATGGTAAAATGATTTCTCAAATAATCTCTATTAAATTTTAGAAGCATAAAATATAAAATGATATTGATCATAGTTCCTCAATGATCAGATTCACTTCCTTTTGTGGAAGACTGAGATCACATGCTCCACTTGGAGAATAGAGTAGAAAGATGAAGAGACATACTCAAATACAATTATTTCTGAGAATCACCTGGTGTCAATTTTCATCAAATAATGTGTCGCCACAATGCAACCCAATGTGGTGGTGGTGGTTAGGTGTCACTCAGTCAGTTTCCTCTCCCAGCAACTGCATGTCAGTATAACAAAGTCCTATCCTGTTAGGCCCTGTCTTCCCATTGTTATGTCTGAACCCATTGTTGTGCCCAGTGTGTCAGTCTGTCTCATGGCCTTCTTTCTCACTGCCTTCTGTTTTACCAGTCAGGATGCTGCTTTCTAGGGAAAGCCCCTCTTCTGGCTGTATTCATTCAAGATGGATTTGATTGTTTTTATGGCAGTTCATGGAACTTTCAATGTGCTTCGCCGGCACCATAACTCAAGTCCATCACCCTTTCTTTAGACTTCCTTATCACGTGTCCAACAGTGACACATGCACATGTAGCTATTGAAAATATCTTGGCTTGAGTCAGGTCCAATGTAGTCCGAAAAGTGAAATTCTTGCTCTTTATTGCTTTAAAGAGGTCTTGTACAGGGAATATGTCGTTTGATTTTTGGACTTCTACTTTCATAAACATTGACAGTAGATCAAAGCAAGATGAAATCTTTGACAACTTCCATCTTTTTTTTTGTTTTTCGATATTCTCTGTTGGTTCATTCAGTTATGATGAATATGTTTTTTGGTTTTTTTTTTACATTGAGGTATAATCCATACTGAAGACTGCAATCCTTGATCTTCATCAGCAAATGTTACAAATCCTTCTTTGTTTTATTCAGCAAGCAAGGTTGTGTCATCTGCATATAACAGACTGCTAATAAGGCTTCCTATAGTCTAATGAAGTGTTCACCTTATAGCCCAACTTCTCTGATTTTATTTGATTTTCTGATTATTATAAAATCAGAATTCAGATTACATATGGTGAAAGGAACAACCTCATTAAAACCTATTATGTTAATTATTTAATGTATAAATAATGGTTCATAACAGGAAACAAGTGTTACTTTGCAATGTGCATCATAAAAATTTTATTATTAGTGTATTATTATATTAAAGATGGTTTGGTGTAAGAGGCATACTAAACTACATAGCAATATAAATATTTGACTAGCAGGCAATAGATATGAACACTGCCTAATTCTCTGACTTACATACAAATTAGATTTTGAGGCATATTTCAGAATGGTCATATTTATTTAAAATTTGAGAATTTAAAAATTAACATTTAATAATTAAGGAGACATTCCAAGACAGAGTTAGAGTAATTTCTTTCTTTACATATTTTTAGTTTACCTTCTGCTATCTTTTGCAGCCTTATGGAAACAGTGAATTAATGAAATACATAATCTAAAGTAATATATGCTTGCTAAAGAAGGCAGTATGGAAATCAAAGTTGGTATGTGTACGTGTGTGTGCATGTGTGGGTATCAGTCACAAAGCAACATAAAAACACAAGGAAGGAATTATCTATTATCTTTAGAAATTTATAAGGATGTTAGTTTTCATCACAAGTTTGCATTTGTAAATTCACTACAGATAGAAGAAAATATATGAACATGGAAATGAAATGTAAATGAAATACCATATATCACAGTAAGTTTTAATAATAATGTATTATTTGTCCTCAAAATTATTTACCTTTTATTTAATGTCATTTAAGTTAACATCATAATAATCTTTATAATTTATGTAACTCATAATTTCATCAATTAATATTTGATTGTACAGTATGCTCTTAATATTGATATTTGCACAAATGTCATGCAGAAGAGACAGTAAAAAATGCAAGACTAATTTATAAAACACTCTATAGGACTATGTGTAATTGCTGAGTTTTAATTTATAATCCTCAAAAAATGCTTATTTAAGCCCTAAAGATTTACTGTCAGCACACCAATTTCTTCCTAAATGATAAGCTAAATGGTTTATATTTTATTACACATTCTGTCTTTAATAGCATATTGTTTTCTTGACAATCTTAGCTTTTGGAAGTTACTAATGGACTGATATATAAAAAGTAGGAGAATATTAATGAAGATAATGCTTACAAGAGCCAACTGTCAGCAAATCTGATAATGAAGCTTTGCTAAAGCAATAAAAACAATCTTGTGATTAATCTAACATACCTGAAAACATGGTGATGCAGAGTGAGAAAACATCCCTTTCAGGAAATGTACGCAACTAGTCAGGTAACAATTTAATAAAAGGAACAGCAACAAAATAAGCAACACCTGAAATCTTAGCTATACAGAATTTGATCAGGTGCTCACAACTTTTTCTCACAAATCTAATATGTTCCAAATATTCTTCAAGGATATTTTGATAAAGAGAAGTGAACCAAGATGAAAAATTATACAATTCAAAGGCGGTGAAAAGTAGTAGGCTAAAACACCCAATTTGTGATGGCTCTGGAGGACAGTAGGATCCCAGTCGTAACTGCACAGAACCTAATTAATCAGTCGCCAGCAGAGCTGCTCTAGCAAAAGTCCCAAACAGCCCAGTAGGCAGAGACCTCTGTATTTGATTTTGCTGGATCAAACTCAACCTGAATTTGTACTGGGTTCAAATATCTCTCAGTTGTTCTATGACAGAAATTGCTTCCCTCATTTTTGAATGATAGGGGGTCTTATCTTTAATGAACACTATTTGAATTTTTGCATTTATAATAACATGATCTTATTTTTGCCTACTTAGTGCAATTTGTTTTTTTATCATTTTCTGTTGGGTAACCCATATGTGAAACATAGGAGGAGCGGATGTATGGTGATAATAACTGACACAAGAGGTTATAGGGAATTGTGGAGAGGGGTGTGGCAGTAGGTAGGGAGAGTAGATTTTGGAAGTAGATAATGATGGCAGGAAGTGAGAGGGAACACTAGAACTTACTGTTATTGTACAACTCATTTAAAGGTGATTTACCTATGGGGGCCAGGGAATGCTCTAAGGTTAATATGGTAGAGGTTGTACTATTCCCCTTGATATGATTGAACAATTGAACTATTCAGTGGTTTGATAGGTATATTATGTGTAACTAAAACTTTTGAGAAAAAAATGCAGCAAGATAC
Organism: Nesogale talazaci; assembly: GCA_004026705.1. Classification (NCBI taxonomy): domain Eukaryota; kingdom Metazoa; phylum Chordata; class Mammalia; order Afrosoricida; family Tenrecidae; genus Nesogale; species Nesogale talazaci. The sequence continues at coordinate 26,767 of PVJH01006683.1, forward strand.
AAGCCTTCAAGGGGTCAACATCCTCCTTTGAGAATCCAAGAAGTTTCAGGGGAAATATAAGTTATCTTCAGAGAATAAGAAGTATATAAAGAAAGTAAAGTAAGTTAACAATGCTAAAATGCTATTTCTCATTTTATTTATTTTATTCTCCTGATTTCCAAGTCAGGAGAATATCCGTGTGCAGACAACATTTGTGTAGAAGCTCATGCGATAAGAAAAGCCAGAACAGTGGAAATCGGAATGAAGTCTCCCATTGACAAACTTATCAGGAGGCACAGCTTTCTTAAAGACTTTGTTTTTCATAGAACAACTGAAAGAACAATTGGCCTGAGTAGAGTAAGAAATTAATATTTTGTATTAATTGTAATAATGTCCAAAGGAGACAAGGACCAGGTCATGTGGAGATTTGTATGTACATAATGTCTATATTTTAATACAATTTCCTGAAATGTTTTTTGATATTAAATTATAAAGGACTAGTTTACATTTATGATATAAAGTGTGAGGTATTTTGACATGTGTATAATAAACTTATTATTACAATGAAGGTGGTTTAGTGGCTTTGTGGTTAAGCATTAGACTGTTAGCAGCAAGGACAGCCATGGAAAACGACCAGCCACTCAGTTGAAGAAAGACGAGGCTTTCTATTCCCATAGGGAGTTACAATCTAGAGCACTACAGGGACGATTCCATTCTTATAGTGTCCTAGAGGGTCTCTGTGAGTCAGAATCAACTCTGTGGTAGTGTGAGTTTGAGTTTTTATCATTACAATCAAGACCTAGAAGCCTAAATACTCACTGTAAGATTCTCCAAGCACCCCTGGTGACACTGTGAGCTAGGCATCAGGTAGCTAATGACAATGTCATTGTTCCTGCCTGCCAGCTGCTCAAAGGGTGAAAGATGCGGCTGTTTGTTCTAGCCAAGAAGAAAGCATTGGGAACCTTGTCTAGCGTAGCTGTGAGTTAGAATCAATTTGATAGCAGTGAGGGGGAAACCTCTCCATGTCTCTTTTAAATAATCATTCCTTGTGTAACCACTGATTGAGTTTTCCTCTTGTATGCTAGTTTGGATTTTAAATAAAGCCAATGTGGTCATCACTATATTACCTTATTAGAATTATAATATGAAATATGAGACATTTCTTAAAATAAAGCACATGCACTGTCAAAAAGAAAAATAGCCAGAGAATTTATAGAAACATGCAATCTTCTTCCCAACCTCAAATATTCTTCCTATTTTCCAAGTAAACATTAACAGATCCAACCTAAGTCCCTGCCATCAAGTTAATTCTGATACACAGGGAAACTATGTAGGATTTCTGAGGCTATAAATATTTACAGCCTATACGTCTGACAGACTATGAAGAAAAAGCTTAAAATCTACTTCTGAAAATCTTGTTAATTTTCTTAAAAGCTAATGAAATCCTTGTGAATAGCAGACAGCATGTCTGATTTACTACCACAAAATGAGCTGGGAGAGTTGGGTTTGTCCATGACTATCCCAACTGCTGGCTGTGCGGTTGGTGCAGAAAAGGGCAGAACTTCATTCAGTTCTACTTGGGATTGCTATGAGTTACAAGAAAATCGATGGTATCTGACAACAACATCTTTCAAAAGTCACACAGTTATTAAATATTAAACTAATTTAATAAAACAAGGAGTCTGGTTCCAGACTCCATGCTCTTATACTGTAATATGAGTAACCCTTTCTTGCAAACTCCATACAGTTAATAATTCACATTTCATCCTTTGATTCAAAAAGCTTCTTTTAATACATAATCTCATATATCTTAAATTCAAAATATACCATGACACTATAATTGGCATAATTTTATGTGAAACATAAAACTATGTTTGCCAAATTAGCTGAATTTTCCTATAGGACTTTCATTAATAGTTTTCAGAATTGCATAAGTATTACATAGCGCATATTTTCCCAAATCAAATTTGAATCAATGTGAATTAACAAAAACAAAGAGTAATCAAAAGTGAATATTTTTAGTGACATTAATTGTGGATGTTGTCTTAAATAAAATTATTTTAAAACATTAGGTGTCCCTCTCATAATATATGTTTCAACTTTGTGATTTTTCAGGATTTATATAACTTGAATACATACTTAATTTTATATTACACTTTTTTGGTGAGGGGCATTACTGCCCTCTGGTGGTGGGAGTAGGAGGCCCAGCCTTTGCTCCTGTGAAGCCACTGCTGGAATTGAACCTCCATCCCAGTGGGCCACAGGCACGGCCACTACACCACTGGGGCTCAACATGATATTACACTTTTTACTTAGATTTATTTCCACTGTTTTTTATTATGTTAATTAGTGGTCTTTCTCTTCTCTCACTTATTGACTGATTGCCACATATTTTTTTTTTGGAATAATGTCATATGAAGTTGTGTGAACAGAGCATTGATTAAACTCATTTCTATTAACTTTGTCATTTCCATTTTTTAAATTATCCTTGATTGGATGGTGAAGATGATTTGGTTCCTCTGTCCCATGCTTGTACATGCTGTTTCTGTGGTTTCACATACACTTTTATAGGTCAATAATTTCTGGACAATACTTAGAATTATAATAATAGTGCACCTCATTGTTTTCTTCTTTAAATTAACTGGATTGGCCTAAAGTGGAGAACAAGAAAACATTTGGTCTCGGCTGAGCCCAGTGGCATAAGTGGTTGAGTGCAGGACTGCAGTCCACGGGTTTGGCGGTTCAAATCCAGCCACGGCTCTCAGGTGTGGCGCTGGGTAGCTCCCACGGCCACCAGAGGGTAGTGATGCCACCCCCCAAAAAAAGTAAAAAGAAAACATTTGGTCTCATACTTTGACTCTTAGAGGTCCTAGTTTATATTGCTTCTCTAATGAGGCATTGAAATAATCAGAAGATAAATCTGACTCATGTTTTCAATTTTATGCAACTTTATTTTACTGGCATCCAAACATACAGTTTCTTTTTTCTCATGTAAATTTACTTTCCATTTATATGTACACATGTATAAAACACAGATACATATATCTCTCTATAACTATATATGCACACATATAACTGTATATGTACATAGTTATATATGCAACTATATATGTGTGGTAGATACATGCTCATATAGGCGTGTACACACAACACACACATGTAATTGTGTGCTTACACAGGGCTGCTAATCACAGACCAGCAGTTTAAAACCACCAGCCACTCTGAGGACGACATACAAAGCTTTGTACTGTCGTGATAAGTTAGTCTCAGTAACCCACAGAGGCAGGTCTACTCCACCACATAGACTTGCTCTGAGTCAGCGTTGACTCAATGGCAATAAGAGAGGGTGTAATCACACGTGCATATGCATACATGTGTACTTAGAGAAGTCCTGCTGTGCTGTGGAATAAGCTTTGCGTTTTTAACTTCAAAGTTGGGAGCTCAAGTCCAGCAGCCAGTCGGAAGAACAAAGATGAAGATACATGTCCCGCTAAATATGTACAGCCTCAGAAACCTTATTAGTTGCTCTGAGTCAGAATCAATTTGATCATATTAAGTCTAGAGTGTTTTGGGCGGTGGGGGGTCAGGGGGTTAGTGTGTTTATAGTCAGATATAATATGTGTACATGTATGAGTTCTGTCAACATTTAGGCACCGACTATAAAGCAAATTGCAAAAATACCTATGCCCACATGGATACACATACTGAAAACTTTCAACACTAGCCACAATTCAAATACAAAGTCTCCCATGCCGTGAGTACTACTGCTCTTTATGTAATCTTCACAATAGATTGCCAGGTGTTTGCTTTTCACTGAGTGCCCTGGATGGGTATGAATTGGTGGTCTTCATTTACTTGCAAATCACAAACCACTTGCATCATTCATTGTCTAAGTAGGGCATTTGGTGATCTTTTCTGGTAGCATTAAAGAAAGGTTTCTGGGTATGTGTGTGTGTGCAAATTATTAATTCTCTAAAAGGCTAACTGAAATATTAGAAATTCAAGTTTACCCAGAGATGCAAGAATGACCTGGAGTGTCACATTTGAAAAAGCAGTCATTGGAAATTCTGAACAACAACAAAAAAAAATAATAAATTTAAGAAAAAAAAGAGAAAATCCTGACATATATGAGGTTGCCATGATTTGGAATTGACTCCACAGAAACAAAATTGGTTATTGGTTTTCTTTCAAATCAGCACTTTAGAAAATCCTACAAAAGCACAATTTGAAGACAGAGAAGACATACACAAACTTATAAACCTTCCATTTTATTTTGCCTATGTCCATTTCCTTTTCAGCACAGCACAAGGTTAGCTTTTGATGCAATTGGGTTTCATTGGGAAGCTTCTTTTCAGTAGCTTACCATTTAATTTTTCTTGGGACATCAGGATGATTAGCTGAATGTACTTTCTTGCTAGTTCTTCCTCTTCTCTGTTTCAAAAGAACCCATTCCTTAAAACATGAGACTTTACAAGTATTTTGTTTCCTTCTGTTCAATCTCTACTGCTATTGGATGGACTTTACAGAATTCTCAAGAATGCTAAGAGAGACTTCCAGAGCACTCAGAACTATCCAACACAATCACGAAATTGTCTGTTTTCCTTTTTAGAACTTGAAACCCACTTCTGAAATTGCCTTTGCACATGCTAAATTCTGTAGGTGGAGGATTCACTCTTCCCATGTGGTAAACATTTTGCAATATCTAATAGTTTTTCATTGATCCTCTGAGTTCACTTTAATTACAATTGTTATAACCCAAGGAATGACAGTTTAGCTCTACTCAGGAATGCTGTCGAAGAAAGGCCTTCTTCCTAAAGAGTGTATCTCCAGACACCCTCAAAACCAGCTCTTGTCTGTAACAGGTGATGTCACGTGAGTCAGAATCCACCAGGGACAACCAGCTTCAATCACATAAGTAGTAGTGGAAGGAAGTTGGAGAGGGAGAGGATACATGTAGTTGTTTTATGCAGACATAGTCATTAAGCTAAGCAGTACAAAAGACCTTTATTTACTATTGACGTCAAGCAGAAAAATAATTCTACCTAGAAAATTGGATTTTAAATACTTTTCATACGGCCACAAAGCAAAAAGGTGCATTTGTAGAAAAGGAGCTAGTGGGGACAATGTGTGCTTGTAGAAAAGCAGCGGGTGCCTCTTGAGGCAGGAATTAGTAATAACTAGTAATTCATATAGAAATATTTGCATAAAAGTGATGAAGAGTAGGCGAATGTGGAAGGTGATGAAAAGGAAGCCAGATGGCTAGTGTCACAAGCTGGTGGATTCAGAGTCAGTGTGAATCTGAAGTCAGCAAACATAGGGTCCAGCTACATAACACATGTGTTATATGATCTATGCCCCATGGCCGCCTCATCCTCCACAGAACAGAACACTGTCTGGTCCCACACCATCCTGCTCACGGTTTCCAGGCTTGACCCTATCGCTGGAGTCATGGTGTCCATCTGTTTCGTTGAGGACTTTCCTTTTTTTCACTGCCCCTCTACTTTAAAAATCACAATGCCCTTTGCCGAGGACTGGTCTTTCCAGCCAGAACCCTCTAAGCATGAGGCACAAAGTTTCACCATCTTTGCCTCAAAAGAGCAATCTGGCTTCACTGCTTCCGAGGCAGATCGATAGTCCATGGTACTTTATGTATCCTTCTCCAGCATCACAACTCAAGTGCATGGGTTTTTTATGGTCTTCTCTACTCTACGTGTAACTTTCACATGCGTATGTAGCAATGGAAAATACCATGGCTGGGGGCAGGCATCCCTTCACCCTCAAAGCGACAGCCTTGCTGCTCAGTCCTCGACAGAGATTTGGGGCAGCAGCTTTCCTTACACAGCACTTCTTGTCTCTCTTGAATGCTGCTTCCAGCAGCAGTGTTTGTAGACCCAAGTAAGACAAAATTCTTAACAGCTTCCATCCTTTCTCCATTGATCACTATGTTACCTTCTTGGTCTTCTACACATTGAGGTGTAGTCCATGCTGAAGGCTGCAGGCCTGGATCATCAGCAAGAGCTTCAAGTCTTTTGTGCTTTGGGGTGGCAGGGTTGTGTCCTCAGCACGACAGACTGCTGCTCAGCCTTCCTCCCATGCCGAGGCCACTTTCTCCTTCATATCAACCAGATGCCCTGATTGAATATGTATGGTGAGAGGGAACAACCGTGATGCACATGTTTTCTGATTTTACACCATGCATCGCCTCTTGTGTGAAAAGAAAAAGAAGCTACAGGAGTTTCTAATTGACACGGTCCCTAAGCACCACACCTGGTATGGTAAGATTTTTAAAATTTTGAGAAGCAGCAGTAGTTAGAAACTGTGAAATCTCTCTATAATGATATTCGCTTTCAGGAGTAAATTTTAGTTTGCTTTATAAAAAAATAAAGTCTGCTCTAGATAAAGAGTTGAGGCTTTAGACATTCATGATTATTTTCTTTTTTTGTGCTAAGAAATTTGACTCTAAATAATACCAGTGCTCAGATATGCTATCTCTTTAGGGAGTCCGATGTTTTTCTCTTACATTCAATTTTATTTATTGAGAATCTGAATTCTAAGGAGTATGTGGTTTGCCAATTTAAAAAAAAATAGCTTCCACTTTGATATTTTTTCAATTCTCATTTTTCTCTATGTAAGAAGACTTCTTTCCCCAATTAGGCTTTCTTAGATTATTGAGAAATATGACATGGGTGATTCTGGCAATGGCCCGTGAAAATCAAATCAATGCAAGAGTTTGATGTGCTCAGAAAATCCTGTGGTTTAGCTTTCACTTCCCTAACTCAATGATATTTGCCCAATTATAAGGAAATCATTTTACTTTCAGATGACAGCCTTTAGAAGTAATAAAAAAATGCATCTGAATTCTTTATCAGACATTTTACTCCAACCAGTTTATATAACAATATTAGTTCAGGCTACTCTCCTCTTTTCCAGGAAAAAAACAGAAACAACACTACTTTAAAATATAGTTTACTATCAAATGTGTGTATAAAAGAAAGGTCATCAATAATACATGCAGATAAAACAGATTTAAAGCTTTATTACTGTTTGCACATGTATACACTTTTTCTTTGACAATTTAACTTTGAGAGAAGTATCAAACAAACTTAATATGTATCAAGATTACATTGTACAAAGCACAATAAGAAATAGAGTTATGGGGACCAAGGGTAAAATCGAGAACACTCTAGAGTTGTTTAAATAAAAATCAACAGAAAGTACTCACTAATGAATCACATAAATGAGAAGAAAGTAAATGCTCAATCTTTGCAACCCAAATTACTGACGTATCCTTGGAACTGTTTATATAAATTACAGTTTTTCAAAGTAGTCCACTGTTGTATAATAAACATCACTAGTTTTTTTTTTCCCCATAAGTGGAGTTTCTTTTTTATCTTCAGAATAAGAATTACATATCAGATACAAATTAAATGCATGTCCTTTATATTATTTAAGAAATGTATTTCAATTATTTACGAAATAAAACATGGATATATCAAAATGTTCTTAATTGTTTGTGCTTGCATTCCCAATAGCACATGCAACAAAAGTGGATGATTAGAAAGCAAACCTCCTTGTGAATATTTGAATATAAGGCCGGGCATCTATATTTCAGCATATTTTTATTTCTCTATAATTTGCCAAAAATAGGGTCTCATAAACTGATTAGATTTTTTTTGTTTGGTTTTATTTTGGTTTGGGTGCCTCGCTGCCCTCTAGTGGTGAGAGTAGGAGGCCAAGCCTTGCAGCTGGATTTGAACCTCCAACCCAGTGGACCATAATCCCTCGCATAACCACTATGCCACCGGGGTTCAGCCCTGATTAGATTTTTTTAAAACTGCAATGTGCTTTTCCTCATAACTGTTCTAGTAAAGAAATGAAAAGGGGAGTTAGAAGGATTTCCTATAAAGAAGATGGCCAATAAGATATTAGTTCACCACATGTTGAACATGTCATTATTTTAATATTCTAAGTTATTCCAGAATGATTAGTTAAATAATAAAATCAGACCACGGAAAAAAGGAAACAATGATCCAATAAGAAAAACAAGCAATAGAACACAACAAAGATCAGATAAATAGCTGATAAATCAAAAAAGGAGAGTAAAATATAAAAGAATTAAACAGGATGGAAAAGAAAGAAAATAAAGAGTTAAAAATGAAAATATAGGGCTGAGCCCCGGTGGTGTAGTGGTTGTGCACGGGACTGCGGCCCACTGGGATAGAGGTTCAATTCCAGCTCACAGGAGCAAAGGCTGAGCCTCCTACTCCCACCACCAGAGGGCAGTGATGCCTAAAAAAAAAAGAAAAAATAAACTCAAATTGGAAGAGTAAAGGTATTAATATATATTTTAAAAACTAGGTAAGGAGGAATAAAAATAAAAAGATGATAGAGAGCACAGGGTGGCTGATTATAGACACAATTCCTGCCAGTTGTGGACTGAGGTCAGTTGCTTGTGCCTAGCAGGCGGTCTTGTTGGTGAGAGGCCAGGAGAGGCAGTTATGAAAAGAAGTTGGTGCCTACCAAGGGTGGGCCAGAGACAGGCTGCTCAGTCAACACGGTGTGTGCTTCTAGTCTGATGAGGTGGTATCTGTTTGTCTCCAGACATCTTGGTGGTGCATCCCACAGTTAGTCCTCTTTTATTGCTTCACGACATCAGATCACAGCATATGGGATCATTACATAATGCCACATGGAATGGTTAGATAATTGACAAATCACTGAGAATCATAACCTAGACAAGTTGATACATACTCTGAGGGTGCTCTTCAATTCATTACACAGCCATTACACATTTGTCAAAGCTTACAGGATTGCACAATGCACAGAGTGAACCCTAATACAAAGTAGGGTCTTGAGTTAATACGGATGTGTCAGTTGTGATTGTGCCAAATGTTATCAGTGAAGATAGATATGGACAAGAGAAAGAGGCTTTTATAGGAACTTTCCATTTTCTATAAACATAAAACTATTCTAGGAGGGGAAAAAACTTTTCTAAAAATATGTATATTTTTAAAAGAGCATGCACTTGAAATTTTATATTTTGATTTAAGGTTAGTATTTCTGTATTTTAAAATTTAATGCTAAATAGTTACTATGATGATTAGAGCATTAGTATTAAAGATTTGTCAGCACATTAATTAAATATCACTAAGAATTTCAAATATAAGTACCTATCCAGTAGGAAAAATAAAGTGGTCATTTGGTTTGCTTGTTTTTTCAAAGTTTAAAATGTGGTGTACTGTCAACAATTTGTGTTCATTTTGAAAACTTGTTTCATTTGGGTTTACATAAAATAAAGAAAAATGACATGTACTGCCAAGTTCAATATTTTTTTCTGAATTTTTATGCATCAAATATTTCTACCTGCCACCCAAGGGAGAAGATGAGCAGTGATGTCCTGACTGAAATTGCTGATGTCCTGCCTGAAGCGGCAAACTCCAAGGACTTCAACTCAGGGACCAGTCTCCCCAGGTCGCTCAACTAAGCTTTGATTTGAAGGTATGATTATTCATGCATAAAGCTGTCACTTCAAATACAGTTTTAAAATAAAATATTGGTAGATTAAAATATGATGACTTTGAATATTTATTACTTTGTTTTTAAGTATGTTTAAAAGCCTAAGTGCCCTAATTTGTTTTGAGTTCAGATAACTTTATTTTCCATAAAGTGATTTAAAAAGAAGTGCATCCTGAAGTGTACTATTGGACATGAGACTAATTTTCTAGTATTTCTCACATACTCCTAATAAAATAATGATGTGATAACTGTATGAAGTCTGTACATGATACGGCAGAGAGAGAGAGAGAGAGACAGAGAGACAGAGAGAAAGAGAGACAGAGAGGTATAGCCCTTCCATTGTGGTAGCTATGGAATAAACATGACTTAAATGAGAGAGATAACTCACCCAATATAACATTGGAAGATTATTGTCATGACTATTTATTAACGTGGATGTAGAAAACTTCTAAGTAAGAATTATTTTTTTCTGGTTTAGTGTAAAATCAGTCATAGGGATATTCTCAAATAAGCTAATTTGATTTGTTCCCCATACAAGTGCGGGGTTTCGTCTCTCCCTCTCTTTCTGTAGGTCTCTAAATTTATTGTTATTTTTTTACCATATTGGTTTACATTTACATCCCTTCCTCAGGGATTTGAATCCTCAGTACTGGTTATCAGAAGTCATAATTATATTTTGCTCCTGGGCTTCTTTGGAGAATCCTTGAAGGGGGATTTTGGACTGACAGCACTCAATTCAGGGGCATTAGAGGGATGCAAACAGCCCGGGGACAGTGTCAGAAACAGCAAAGTATACCTCAACAATCACCATTATAGATGTACTAGCAGTGACTACTTTCACTTCTCCTGGGTACAATTTATTCAAATTTCCTATTCCATACAAAAAAAAAAAATGGAGGTGGAGGAGTGGGGCTTGAAAAGTTCTTGCTATAGAATGAAAGTACGGAACTGAGAAAGCCCCATGTGGTATCGAAGGAAAACCAACAATACAAAATGGTGGTATATTCAGGACTGTTATTTCTAAAGAGAAAATGCAGTTATTAAAAATTACTTTTAGGATAGTGTCGAATGCATTGTTTCTTTGTTTTAAGACAAAATATATCTAACATTCAATTTTAAAATCCAATCGGCATAGGTTTATAATGTCATCACCAACTATAACTTCCAAATTTCAAAAATTGATGCTCAACCCCACTGCCATCTTTATGTGTATGTTCACAAGCACCACAAGTGGTCAAGTAGAAGTCAGATCTCACGTGTGTCAGAGGAGACCATTAGGTTTTCAATAAATGACTGAGAAATAGAACATGAGGTCTTATTTTAAGGAACTTGAGGGTGATTTCAAATCGCCAAACTTTCAGCAAGCAGTTGATTGAGCATCTTAGCTGTCCTCACCATGCAGGGCCTAGCCATTGGGATAGATATTGTTGTTTTTAGTATTTATATCAACTCAGTACAATAAAGAGAAACATCGCTGATGCTGTGCTTGAGTCCATCGTGGCAGCCACGGTGTCTATCAGCCCTGACGATCTTCCTCGTGTTTGGCTGCCCCACTTCCTGAACCGGCATGATGTCCTTCTGCAAGGACTGCTTCTCCCCGATAGCAAGTCCAAACCCAGACACTGAATAATACTTCACTGGTTTTGAAAAAGAGTCTTTTAGATGTAGTTCTTCTAACACTGACTGGTCCATTCTTCCCACAGCCTATTCATTATTATTTACTAATATGCTTATTCAAACGTATCATCACTTCTTGTTTGATTTTCATTTCCATTGCTTAGATTTTCTTATGAATTGTTTAAATTCATAAGTTTTATGAATTCATAATTTTATTCATAAATTCATAAGTTTATTCACAAGTTTTATGAAGTTGGAAGTTTTAGTTCGTGATTATAGCATAAAGCTATACAGACTATATTTTATAATTCAATATTAGAGATTTGGGTCCTAAAATAAAGAAACAATGCATTAAACATTGTCCTTAGAGTAATTTTTAATGAAAACACCATAACTTTGAATAGGTGTGACTGTGACACCTTTGCTTTTCATTAGCTGAAGGAGATTCATTATTAGCATAAGGAGTTCTGGCGACCATGTATTAGAATAAGGGCAGCCATTGGTCAGCATAAAACAGGAGAAACTAATAATAACTTATAAATTATCCAAGGTTCATGAGGAAGGGAAGATAGGAGAAGAGGTAGGGGATTAGGAACTAATACCAATGGCTCAAGTGGAAAGAAAATGCTTTGAAAATGATGATGGCAACAAATGCACAAAAGGGCTTAGCATAATGTATTTATGTGTGTATTGTGATAAGAGATTTATGAACCCCCAATAAAATGATTTGAAGGGAAAAAATTTGGGCAGCTAACCAAAATGTTAGTAGTTCCAAAACACAAATCATACCCTGGGAGATAGATGAAACTTACAGCCTCGAAAACCCCAAAGGCAGTTCTAATGGCTCCCGAGTTAGAAGCAACTCAGGTCATTGAATGTTTGTTCTCTTTTGGTTGTTGTTGTTCATCATACTGACCCAATACATTATTTGATTTCTTGGCAACTGCCTTTCTGAACAATTACAACTTCAATCTGCTCTTAGTTTATTATGATGCTGCTGACTATTCCAGTTTTGAAGATTTTTGTTTTTATGTTCAGACATGATCCATACTGAAAGCTTTAATCATTGATCTTCATTAATAACTGTTTCCAGTCCTCTTTGCTTTCAAAAAGCAACAGCATGCTGCACACACACACAGCAGATGGTTAATGGATTTTCCTCCATAGGGCTATATTTTTCATATTGTTCAGCTTGTGCTATCGCCTGAAACAAAGTTTTAATAAGTACAGTGAAAAGATGTGCCCCTGACACACATCTGGTTTCCTATTTTAACCCATGTAATATTCCTTTTCTCATTTAGTTAGCCCTAATTTTCTATACCACACTGTCAAGTACCTTTGAAGAGTCTACGCACCACAGGTAAATATCTCTGATATTCTCTGCTTTCAGCATGAATCCATCTAAGAATTGCAACACTTTTCCTTTGTCTGCTTATGAATTGGTTCCTGATCATACGCTTCCTCATAAAACGGCTCAAGGGACCGTCAGGTGCAGTCAGGTAAGCTTTGGCGTGTGCACCCAAAGGGCCGTGTTTCGAATACCAGCGCTTCTAGGAGACACAGCGCAAGGAAGGAAGCAGAGCCTCTCTCCTTCTAGAACTATTTCTAGAGTATGATGAGTTGAATCTTGAGTTTCATTTTTTCAGCTTGATAAATATCAGATGTATGCTTCCCTTTATATTTCTGCATATTTCATGACAAAACGTTACTTCAACTTCTCAAGCTGCCTTTTGAAATGCTCTGTTGAATCCTTTTACAAAACCAGTTCTTCCTTTTTTTAAACTATTCTAGATTATCTGCTAATTTCAGGGACTCTTCTGATATCTGTTTTCATCTGTTCTTTCGTTCCTGTCTTTTTAGTGACTATTTTAGTTCCTCGTATATAATGCCTTTGATCTCATACCACAATTCAACACCCCTTTGGTCATTAGCATTTAGTTCATCTAATCTACTATTGGGATGGTAAAAAAATTCAAGTGGGAAAAAGTCAAGGTTGCACATTGGCATCTGTGGCCCTGTTTTAATTTTCTTAACTTCAATTTGAAAGTGCCTATGGGAAATAGTCTGTTCCAAAGTCAGCCTCTACCTTATTTGCACAAGATTTTGGATTTCTCCATCCTCTGCCTAAAGGCATGACATATTATTCTTGTGTGTTTCACCAATAAGGTCCACATATACAATTGGTGTTTACATTATTACACAGAGATATGTATATTGAATACCATAAGTCATTGGTTTTTCAGAAGTCTGTCATGCAATCTCAAAGTTTGTTTCTCTCCCCAAGGCCATTGTTTTTCCAACTGCTAATCTTTCTTCTTTGTTTCAAATGTTTGCAGTACATTTTCCAGTAAACATCATTGCAATTTCATTTTATGGTGCATTTGACCAATTTCAGAAGTTGATAAAACTGTTTCTTTTTTTTTTTTTACATTCATGGTTATTAATACATTTTAATAATGGAGATATAAACTAATCTCACTTGTTTCAACACTGTGCTAGGTAGGTTTATTGGGTCAACATGGCCAAGGAACACATGTGGGATTAATTGAAAGCAGAGTTAAACGGCTCAGGGAGTCTAGCCTTTGTTATCTCTTGCTCTTTGTTGATAGGACTGGTGTGTGGCTTCCTTAGCTGGTTCTCTACCTCAATTTGCAAGCTACACTACCTGTGGCAAACCTGAACTATGGACTGTATCACTGCAGTTTGTGGTTCCTTCAAGACCTCCTTGCCATGCTACTGGAGTGTACATTGCTTAAACTGGGGACAATCAGACCCTGCCATCTGGCTGACTGTTGGTGACGTGACTTGCTGTTTGATGCCTGTGGCCGAATAGCCTGAATTGCTCTACAGAGGACGATCCAGTGGGCCTCAAGACTTGAAGGACTGCCAGTGTATTACAACTGTCTCATGAAAGTGAGTTGCACTGAGCCATTTGTACTGCTTTATAGATTAATCAACATAATTAATTATATTATCTATATCTCTATATAAATGTATATAGCATCATTAGTGTCCTGGTTTTGTTGCAGTAGAGAACCCCGTCTAACACATTTGGTAGTAGGAGTGGTTCTAGAGAAACAAAATCATAAATATGGGCTTCCTCAATTGGCTCTACACCTAAAGGCCTGGATAAATTTGCTACTCTTATAAATAGCAAAGCTACTATCTACAGTGTCACCACCAGTAGATGAAGCGCTGGTTAAAGGAGAGTATCTGGGTGACCGTATGTTTGATATTGTCCAGCAGTTTTGTCAGGATGGGATGTATTGAGAAGTGGCTTCGCTGGTCCTTGTTACAAGGCAAAGTGTGACTAAGGAGAGGTATGGTCTCAGAACCTCAGACGCACGGCTCAGGTGCCGACTAATACACTTAAAAGCTTCTGCCTGTGCTACAAAGAAAAGCCTTCCCTCCTCTAGTAATAGAGCTGACATTGCTAAGAACCAGGTGTAGAGTCTCCTCATGGGAGTGGCTGAATTAGAAGGTCAGCTGAATTACAGATCTGGAGCGCTGGCTGATTCTAAAGTGAGGGACAATTGAGAGGAAAATGTTGAAACCCTAAAACATGGGATTGGAACATACTGGCTGATCATCTACAAGAGGAGGATACTGAGCCCCTAGAAAAGATTGTGGCACCCCAGTCAATAGATCCACCCCTCCCAGCTGAGCGTATTCATCCACAGTCAATTAGACAACCTATTCTTGAGAAGATAGAACAAATTGTTCAAGGTTAAATGCCAGTTGGGACTGCATTTGTAGCATTTCCTTAGGGAGAGGCCTTACAAGATATTTCAGAGAACATGGGGGAACACCCTCACCAGCCATTTCCTCTAAACCTGTACCAAATTAAGGCTCAGAAAGCACCTAAATGTGAGGTTGAGACTATCAGCCAAGAAGAATATCGCTACCCACCCAAAGATCTGCTTGAGTTTTCAAAAACATATAAGCAGAAGCCTGGGGAATATCCCTGGTAATGGTTACTGAGGGTGTGGGATACTGGTGCAAGAAATATGAGAACAGTCTGAGTTTCTGGATATGGGCCCCTAAGCACAGACTCTTCCTTCAATGTTCTCAGAGAGAGAGAGACCACATATGAGAGATCAAATTCCTTATCTGGTTGGTTAACTGGTTGGTTGCCAGATGGCCTGGCTTAGACCAATTTGAGTTGCCTGACCTACCTTGGTACACTGTAGAAGAAGGCATCCGAAAGCTTAGGGAAATTGGTATGGTGGAATGGATCTATCAGGATACTCTCATAGACCCCAAAAGAGGGTGGCCTGAGGGCCTACTTTTCACCACAGCCATAAGGAATAAGTTTGTGAAGCAGGCCCCAGCATTTCTGAAGAATCTTGTGATTGCTATTTTATGTCCACCAGGATTAACGGGGAACTTCCCTAAGCAAACTCTGACATTTGCTCACAATGGGGTTGATTGGGCCCCGTGGTGGTAGAGGGCAGATGCCAGCACTGAATCAGCAGAGAGAGGAGGGCATGGTTGTAATAGACAGCAAGGTTTCCAAGTAATCAAATCAGCCTGTCTTGTGTGAACTTATGAGACTGGCAACTTAGCCACTAAGAGTCCCTAGGAGTGAATACATGGGAAACCTACTAAAAATATTCATGTGATCTGTACAGGCAGAAGAATGCTAGATCAGGTGACTAACAGAATAGATAGTCACAATCACTGAATCAATTCCCAAACCTAGCCACTTTACAGACTAGACTCATAACCCCTTGAATGAGGGAAAGTCCACGTCTCTTTTAAGGAGGACCTTGCAACATCACTGAAGACGTATGCTGTTAACCTTTCTTCTAGCCTGCCCCGAAGGACCTGTGACCTTTTGGCAGAATGACTGTTCATTGGGTAAAGGAAATAATCAAATTTGGGGGGGAATTGTTAGACACTGGCTCTGAACTGACACTCATCCAGGAGACCCAGAGTGTTTTGAAGACCTGCCAGTCAGAGTGGGGGCTTATGAAGTTCAAGTTATTGATGAAGTTTTAGCTCAGATATGTCTCACTGTGGGTGCAGTGGGTCCTTGAGCCCAACCAGTGGTTATCTTCCCAGTTCCAATGCATCATTGGAATAGACATACTTAGTAACTGGCAGGACCCCCATATTAGATCACTGAAATGTGGAATAAGGGCTGTCGTGGTAGGAAATGGCAAGCAGATACCATTAGAACTGTCATTGCACTAGGAAAATAGTAAACCAAAAGTGATCACTCTTTCCTGGAGGGATTGCAGAGATTGCAGAGGGATTGCATTGTCACCTGCAAAGATGCAGGGGTGGTTATTCCTACCACATTTTCATTTAACTCACCTATTTGACCTGTAAAGAAAACAGATAATTTCTGGAGAATGACAGTGGATTATCATAAACTTAATTAGGTAGTGACTGCAGCTGCTGTTCCAGATGTGATTTCATTGTTTGAGCAAATTAATACTTCTCCTCGTACTTTGTATGCAGCTATTGATCTAGACAATGCCTTCTTCCCAATACCAGTCTTGAAAGACCACCAGAGAGAGTGTGATGTACCCTGTGAGGAAAGTTGTGAGAGTGTATTGTTGCCCCTGCCAGCTGAAGGCAGAGTATAGTGTTCATTAAAACTAAAAAAACAAACAAACAAAAAAAAAAGCTAAACTGACTATAGTCAATTCAAACTCATAACAACCTCATAAGGCAGACTAGAATTGCTTCCTAGGGTTTCTGAGACTAGCTCTTTAAAGAAATAAACAGTCTTCACTTTCTCTTAGGAAGCAGGTGGTAGCTTTGACTTGCCTATCTTGTGGTTAGCAGACTAACACTTAACCCATCTCATAACTAGAAGTCCTGATAGTCACCTTATCGAGTACTATTTGAGTCAAGTGAAACTAACGATCAAATCTAAAAGCTCTTTTTAATGTGTAGGTAGAATCATTAATTAGCTAGCTGGCAGTAGCAGTTCATTTCTTAGATTTCAAAAGAAGAACTGATAACCACATCATTGTTTTCTCTACAATTCTCTACAATTATCCTCCTATCCACTTGACCTTCTTCACCTGTGCTCACATGCCAGGCTGCAGTGACAGGAAGAACATCTGGGCATTTTGCCTGTCCAAAGTCTCTAGGGTTCTTGCTGCTGCTCTGAGCTTAATCTTTATTTAACCTTTGTCTTAATGATGAAAGATTGTCTCTCTGTCAGCAGTTCCCCACCTACCGTGCTGTATTGTCACTAGTTCCCGATTTAAATCCTTAAGGAGCAGGAAATTGAATTTGCTAGCCTATGTGTTCCTTTTCCTTTGCATTTTACCCCCTAAACCCTAGTGTTGCTTAGTCTAGTGACCTGAAACATGAGAATGCAGAGTCAGATTTGTCAGATTTTCCTTGTGTGTAAATCTGCTGGCATAAATTTAGCACCATTGGAAGCTGCATTAATTTTTTGCACATCAGCATGCCTATTATCAAATCACACTTCCCAGTTGTAAATATTACAACTTTCAAAAATGATGATTTTGCAAAACTTAAGGATTGGAAACTCTTGCTGCTTTAGTTAGACCATAAATTTAGTTAATAACATTTATTTTAGAAAGCATGAATGAGAGAAATAAAAATTTCCTAGTGTGTGTAATGTAAAGCTTAGATGTTAGATATATTTCTACACTGAAACAATAAAGAAAGTGCTAACTTTGAAAAAGTAAAAATAATGTCGCAATTCTTTGTGGATATTTGGTTTAGTGAGTACTCTTCATAGAAATGTGAACTCAGGCTGGTTTTTGCAGCTGAAGTAGTGAAATGATATTAATAAACATTTAAGGAAGTTAAATTACACAAATTTATAAAATTTAATTTATTGATAATTAACTTATGTATCCAAAAATTGTGTGTGTGTGTGTGGGGAGGGATGATTATTGCAAAGCTACACAATAATTGTCCTGAGGTATGAGATTTCTCATTATGTTAACAGTTGGAAGAAATAAACAACACTAGGGTGTACTTTGGACAGAGTTCATACTTGATCGGCAATGATAAGATCCTCTGAGAGAATAATTGTTTCACACAAGATTACCCTAGATGCTTGGCATCCAGACAAAAAAGCCATAACCTCTATTGATTAATGTCAGTTCACATTACCACCATCAGTTAAAACACAGCTATTTTCAAAGTCATGCATATTACCAAAGTGAAATGAAAAATGTCTCTAATGTAAACATACCAACCTCTACACAGCAGCGTAATGGTAGGTAGGAAAAACACATAGGGAAGATATGGTATCATCATAAAAGTGTCAACTGGGATAAACTGGATGAAAGACATCAATTCAATATACCCCTGTGAGGCTGCACAAATAATCCTCAAATCACTTTGCTGATATGGACTTTATTTCCTTTTGACACAGATTGTGCCTTTTCTCATTCTCTCAGAACTAAGCAATGAACTGTGCACTTGAAGTTTAGCACCTATTTCAGCTTCTCAAAAGTTTACTCTTTATCATGTCTTTCTCCAGAAATTTGGACATTAACTCTCAAGCCTTTTGATCTGAAATTGCACACTTCTAGCAGCAGGATTTTCTTTTTTCATCAATTATGCCTTCCTTATTCAGCTGGTGATCTTAAAATAGCATCTACCTATCCCATACTCTTAATTGGCAAGTGGTCAAGTCAATATAATCATTAAAAATGAATTTATACTTTAAGTAGATTCAATAATAAATACTGTGAGCAGATCAATTCCATCTCACAGAGACCCTACAACATGGCAGAGAAGGTCCCCACGAGGTTTTTGAGACAAAATCTTTATGGAAGGAGATAGCCTCACCTTTCTCCTGTGGAGTGGCTTCTGGTTTGAAACCACTCACCTTTTGTGGTGCTCAGACTTTCTAATGCTCTGCCCTATAATACAGTTCCTCCTGTTGTGGTGATCCCCCCAACCATAAAATTATTTTCGTTAATACTTCATAACTATAATTTGAGAAACACACATTGAGAACTGCTGTTTTAGAAGCTTACTGTTGAACTCACTGTGTTATCAGGGCTACATATAATATTTAATATAAGAATAGAAAATTATGAAACATGGTGGTCATGTGGCCTATTTGATTTATTTAAGAAATAGAATATAGTTTGCACATGAAATTGATTTTGAAAAAAAAAAAGACTTCTCCAGATATACTTAAGGGATCATAGGTTCTATAAGGAAAAAACAAAATTATAACTAAATAATGAAAGTTAAATATAGAAACTTTCAATAAAGTATTATATTCTAATTCTTATGTATTCTTTATCCTTAAGTGAGTCTATCTCTCTTCCCTAGATTGCCTCTTTGTCCCGAGAATCCATTTGAGGTTTTGGAGATTTGATTTACATAAGACATTTTTATAAAATCTACAAAGAGTTGTGTTAGTCCAGGTAGATTAGAGAAACAAATTAAAAAACATGCATGTGAATATAAGGGGAAGGCTTATATACAAGAGGAATGGAACATTAAGAAAGCATCCCAATCTGGTGCAGTCCAAAGTCAGAAGTCCGTAATTAGCCCATATGTCCAATACCAGTCTATAAAGTCTCCTTCTGACTCAGGAAACATGTGCAATGACACCAGGACAATCACAGGTTAGTGGGTGCAGTCTTGTGTATCCAGTGGTGGCAGAAGCATCTCAGCAGGAGTCTTCATGTGGCTTCTCTGGCCCCAGAGGTTTGGTCCCATCAGGGTAAGCCCATGTTGCTTCTCCTCCAGCTCCTTCAGTCTATAGACGCAGGGTCTATATCATGCTGCTGTATTGTCTTGTTGTTATACTGTCTCCAAGAGACTGAGTCTACAGTCTCTCTCCTCCATGGGGGAAATACTGTGAGACTTCCCAGAATTCTGAGGAGAAAGTCATGCCCCCACAGGTGCTTCTTATTGGCTATCTCCAGATTGACAGGCTAGACTCCCTTTCTACACCCCCAGTGCTGAAATTGACACAGATTCGTGACTGCCACAGTGTCACAGATTAACTTCTCTTTTCACATATAATATATACAATACAAAATACAGCTAGTCTAATACTTAAATTAAAATTTAAAATAGGGCTGAGCCCCAGTGGCATAGTGATTGTGCGCGGGACCACGGCCCACTGGGACGGAGGTTCAATCCCAGCAGTGGGGCTGGGTCTCCTACTCCCACCACCGGAGAGCAGTGATGCCCCCCCCCCCCAAAATAAAAATAAACCTTTTGTGAGAAGATTTTTAACTTTAGAGTCATATTCATAAAGTGAGCCCAACCTATTGATTGGGTCTTTTCAGTACTTCCGCCCCATCCCCCATGTCAACCTCATTTAGCTCTAATGGTTTGGGACACACCTTTAACTCAGTGATTCCCAGGATCCTTTATCAAATGTTAAATGTCATTGAAATCAATGGGGCCTTGGTGGTACACTTGGGTAGCTTTCAACAGCTACCAGAGAACGACGAGGCTACCTGCTCCTGCAATGATTCAGAATGGACTGTATATTAGTCTGGGTAGACTAGAGAAACAAATTCATAGACACATATGGATAAAAGGGTAAGGTTTATAGGCAAAGGAATGGAACATTGATAAAGCATCCCAATCCAGTCCAGTTCAAAGTCATAAGTCCAATATTAGTCCATAAATCCAATACAAGGTTATAAGGGCTCCTTCTGACTCATGAAATCACAGGCCTGTGGGGCAGGGTCCCGGTGCCAGCCGGGGTCTCCCCATGGCTTCTTGCTTCTAGGGCTCAGGGTCCATCAACAACATCCAGGGGTGGTAGAAGCAACTCAGCGCTGGCAGAGGGCTCCACGTGACTTCTCCAACTTCAGAGGTCTGGTTCCATCAGGGTAAGGCCATGTGGCTTCCCCTCCGGCTCCTCCAGCTCCTTGGATGCTGCCATCTTCTCAGTTGAGTGATTCCCAACAACTGAGAAAAACAGTCTCTCATCTCCATGAGAGAATTACCGAGAGACTTCCCAGAATTCTCACGAGAACGCCATGTCCACCCAGAGATCTCATTGGCTACTCAATGGCTATCTCCATATTAACAGGCTAGACTCCACCCCTATATCTCAATCATGAAATTGGCATAAGTACATGACCGCCACAGACTGATAGCTATAGTGGTTCAATGTTTGAAGTTTTATTGAGATCTGAGCACATTCATTTCTCATTGAGATAAGTAATGTACCAGCTATGAATTTGAGAGGTGTTATATTTGAGATCTGTTATATGATTACCATAGCAACTTCACTTCCTGGGTTGTTTCATGAATTCTATTACCTCAAGGCCTTCCACTCTAGCCTCCATTAATGGCATCCAAAATAGATATATAACTAAATATATTTTTTGAAGACCCCACGTGGGCAGTGCATGCTTAGGGCAAGTGTTTGTAATTAGGGAACGCCATCAGAATTGTCTTTCAGGGACTTTTCACCTCTCAAGATATTCAAAGATGAAAGCAGGCACAAGTGCAGAAGCAATAATAGTATTCACTAACACTGTATGCACATCTGAAATAAAAATTATGAAGGGAAATAAGAAAACAGAAATTGCAATTAAAATGCACTATTAAAATAAATAAAAAGTTAATAAAACTAATACTGTTGTCTGTAAAATTTTTTCCATAATGGACTTCACAAAAGCGTTCCTGTCTTTCTTATTTTTCTAAGTAATCTTATGAAAAATGCCTTATATCTGAGATGACCTATATATGAAATAGATTTTTCACAATGTAAAAGAGCTTTGTGCCACAGTTCCATTTAAATCAAACACTTTCTGTTGTGAAATATAGTCTCAGAGTAGGAAACATGCAAAGTTTGGGAGATGATAAGCAAAAGTAAATTTGTGGGATGAGCCGTGGTGGTGTAGTGGTTGAGTGAGGGACTGGAGCCCCTTGACTTGGCGGTTCAAATCCAGCAGCAGCTCTCCGGGAGCAAGGCAGGGTAGCTCCCACAACCACCAGAGGGCAGTGATGCCCCCTCCCAAAAAGTAAATTTGTGAAAGGAACCTATAAAGTGTAGTTTGCCTGTTGCCAAATAGTAAATGAAAACATGTGGAGAAGGAATTAAAAAATTCTAATTATTTTGACGACCAATATTTTCTATGTTTATTGACAAAGAGAAAAATTCTCTGAATATAAAATAATTAATCCAAACCAAGGAGAAAATGATTCAGGGCCTGAGCAAAGACGGGTGATGTCCATGAGGCCGAGCTCAGACAAGCCACTCCCTTTTCTCTTTCTTCATCTTCATCTGACATCAGTTTTCCTTCTCATGGCACTCTAATTTTCTGCTAGCTTCATTAATCTGTTGTGATGACTGCACAAACACATACATTCATAATTAATAAGCTTTATTAGGGAAGTCAACAGGTTACCACAAATCCATGTCAGAACATGTTAAGGATAAAGGTTTTGTGTCCCCAAAGTGTCCTCTCGGCCCGGCTTTGAAGCAACCCTCGAGATGCTCAGCCTCTGAGCTACAGGGATGCGGCCCTCAACCCTGCTGGACTGAGCATTCTGAAGCTCCTTTAGCTTGGATAAGGGCCTATATGTCACCACACTCTGTCAATCAGCCGCCTGCTAGGAAAGAATTTTGAATAACAACAAGTGCATAATAAGCATCAATATGTATATCTTATAGGTCATATCCAAACTGTACATGCTAATTATATTTGTGAGAATTTCATATCATACAAAAGACTTTAAAGATTTTAGAAATTACAACACATTTGAAATTATAAAAGATTGGTAATTGGCTGATTATATCAAAGATGTATTAGTTCTTAAATAGATGCTTAACAGAAAGCTACCCAATATAAGTACTATACTGCTAAGAATATGTCTGCCAGAATATCTCTACCAGTAGTTTGGCATGCACTTAGGATTATCAAATATGAAAAATGCCAATTATCTTACTCCTTAAAAATCTTGAGAAATGTAAAATCATTGTCTTTAGAATAGATTGTCTCAAATCTATTCAATAATTATAGCAATAGTCTTTTAGATAGATTCTAATGAAATTTCAGATATAGTCATATTCATTTGAGTGTCAGAATTAAAGAATATGTTTGTGAATTTTACCAAAATGACAAGAAATTCTAGTATTATCTGTTATCTAAGGAGATCACCAAGTAAGAGACATTTGTGCTTAAAATAATATCCTATCACTTCTCGGCCTTTTGGCTAAGATCAAGTGTAAAACAATATCCCCAAGTTTTAAATATAGTCAAGACCCTCTTGCACAATGATAAGAAATCATTCCCTTCCAATAGAGGAAAGCAAAATCTATGCACTTTCAAAGTTCATGTTTAGCCATATAACATGGCTGACTTCAGACAAGCAAGAGAAAAAAAAATCTGACAGGGTCATTTAAAACGTGTTGGAAGTGGATGATATGACAGCAATTTACTAAATTTCAGATAGTAACAGAATTATTGGT
Organism: Nesogale talazaci; assembly: GCA_004026705.1. Classification (NCBI taxonomy): domain Eukaryota; kingdom Metazoa; phylum Chordata; class Mammalia; order Afrosoricida; family Tenrecidae; genus Nesogale; species Nesogale talazaci. The sequence goes on from PVJH01006683.1 coordinate 50,288, forward strand.
GTGGAAAGAAGTGCTAATAAGGTGGCTTGCTATCTAACTTGTGCCTCATTTTCAGTGATCTGTGGCTGAATTCATCATAAGCTTCATACAATGATGAACACCGTAGTACACTTATGAATAAAATGACTAAAAAGTCAAAATCAGGCCCATTAAGCTAAGTGACTTTAAGGCTGAAGTGCTAAATCAAATGAAAGGATCTTATTTGGATTTTTAGAAAAGCATTCAATAAGACTGAAACTGTCATACTAAAGAAAGAAGCAGCGCACAATAGTAGAATAGGCACTAGCTTTTATAAACCTCGATGACACATTGCATGTATGAAATGAAGATTAGCTTGATGCTACCAGAGAATACAAATTACATCTGACATTAACAAATAAGTATAATCCTGAGTATGAGAGAATCACATAAGAAATACATTTCAATGAAAAACATTAAAATGAAAATCATATTTCATGTTCTATTTATAAAAACAATGTAGTGAGATAGCAGAAAAATATCTACAGATTTTTAGTTGCATATAAGCTAAACATTTCAGTATCAGCTTTACTTGACATTTTGTGTAATTGTTGAACATTACATGAAATGAAACATGATCTTCCTTATTCTACTTCAATGCTTAAATTGTGTTAACAACATATATACTTACAAAAATGGAAAATAATTCAAACTTCCATTACAAAGGAAAACTTTTTATTGTATAAATGTAAGGAGGGAAAAACAAAACAGATTGTAGCAAATATTAAGATCAAACAATAACACCAGTAAAAGTTTCCTTTAGCTGTTTTCTAAATAAGCATTGGACAGTTTAAATTGCATTCAGCTTAAAATATGCAATATTTTATTACAGTATTTCTGAAAGTTAATATTTGGGGAAAATGTTATTGTCATGAGCAGATAAGATTTGTTCAAGAATTTATTTTTTAATCAGTGCACGTTATTCCATTTATTCAACATTTTGAAACTTACCTGTCTTCTGTGCACATTGGAAGGTTCCTGCTTTCCGCTGGTGGTCTGGTGTGCTCTGCATTGGACTGCTTACCCCAGGTCAGCAGTTCGGAACCTCCAGCAACTCCTCTGGAGAAAGATTATACTATTCCCAAAGAATTTCTATTCCTTTAAAGATGTACAATCTCCAAACTCCACAAGGACAGAACTACTCTGCCCTATAGGATTGCCATGAATCAGTAAAAGCATTATGGAAGTGAATTTTTGACATGTAGCATGGATATCCTCATAAATACTATTAGGCAACAATCAATATATACTATACACTATTTTGTCTCACTCTCTAGCAACTCCTAATGTCACCTAAACAATCACTAAAAAATGCATTGGTCACTTTGAATTTACATCTAATATCTGTGTTTATGTAGTTCTAGCTATATCTGTGCTATAACCACCATTGTTAGATTATATGAAGCTAGAGCTAACTTTTAAAGGCTCCATGCATAATGGAAAAGAATGACGTGGGCCTGTGGTGTTCTCATTACCTTTGTGTGCCTAGCCCACCAATGCAGACACTGTAGCAATCCATCCCATTGAGGGTCTTCCTCTTTTTTCTTGATCCTCTATCCACAAAGCATGATGTTCCTCTCTAGGAACTGGTTTATCCTACTAACGTGTCCAAAGTACATGAGATGAAGTCTGCTCCACGCTTCTAAGAACCAATCTAGCTGCACTTCTTACAAAAACGTTTTCTTCATTTTTTGGTCTTTCCTGGTATACACAAAATTCATCACCAACACCGTGTGCTAAAGGTATCCTTATTTTCCTTGATCTTCTTTGTTCACTGACTAGTTTTTGAATATTTTTAAGGTTTTTTAAAAAATACCATGACTTGGATTAGGCTCACCTTACTCCTTTGGCCTTGTTTTATTTTTTTAGTACTTTAAATAATAATTTTCATCCAATTTGACAAATACACATATATTTTTATTAAATTTTTGTTTGCTTACTCTGAACTCGGGCATATTGACTATAAACTCAATTAGCATGACTACTTGTATATCTTCAACATTTTTCCTCGGATCATGATATAACTTATGAGTCAAGTTTTGAAGATATTTGTGCTCTTCATTTGGTAGTGTAATACATAGTGAAAGCGGAAATCTTTGATTTTTTTAAATTAATAAGTGCTTTAGATGATCTTCTTGATCCCTGGTATGGTAGTGGTTGCCCGTTCGGCTGCAATCTCTAAGGGCAGCAGTTGAAACCACCAGCTGCTCCATGGGATAAAGTTGGGGGTTTCTATTCCCATATGCAGTTATACTCTTGGAAGCTATGTTAGTCTGGGTAGACTAGAGAAACAAATTCATAGACATGCATGTGGATATAAGGGAAAGGTTTATATATAAGAGGAATGGAACATTGAGAAAGCAGCCCAACACAGTCCAGTCTAAGGTCATAAGACCAATATTAGCCCATATGTCCAAAACCCGTCTCTAACGTCTCCTTCCAACTCTCGAAGCACATGCAATGATACCAGGACAATCCCAGACCAGTGGGTGTAGATTCATGTGTGTCCAGGGGCAGTAGAAGCATCCTGGCTCTGGCAGGGATCTCCTGATGGCTCCTTTTTCCAGGATTCAGGTTCCACCAGCAGTATCCATTGGCATTAGAAGCATCTCAGTGCTGGCAGGGGTCTCTCTGTGGCTCCTCTGGCTTCAGAGATCTGGTTCCATCAGGTTAAGCCCATGTGGCTTCTCCTCTGGCTCCTCCAGTTCCTCAGACACTGCCATCTTGTTAGTTAAGCACCTCCCAATAACTGGGGAGATGGCCTCTCATCTCCATGAGGGAAATATTGTGAGACTTCCCAGAATTCTCAGAGAAAGTCAGGCCCACACAGAGGTTGGGTCTGCTGAATGATCAGGCCACAGAATGATCAGGTCAGTGAGTAGCAACATTCTGTAGTTCTGTGGTCTTCCTAGTCACCCATTAATGGAGTTTCTGAGGGACAGCAGAGAATACTGCCAAGGACAGCACGGCCTCTGTGCAGATAAGTGAACTCCACCCAGGAGGACGTGCACACAATCGTGTCACATCGAAATCCTCAAGGCCATTTGGAGAATTCTCACCTGGATGGGGTAAACCTCCATGCACTTCTTGTCTGTTGCCTTGGTATTCCTGGATTAGGGAATTGCTGCTCTTGCTGCTTTCAGCGGTTCCTTTCATTTTAATGACTACGAATAACATTCTCAGACCCCTGAGAACTTCAGGTGGATTATTTTGAAATAGATTTTTATTTCTAAAAAATAAAATAAAATTGTTTTCAATGCTATTTTTGTTGTTGTTATTTTATAGAAAAACTTTTCCCGCTCCCAATAGTTTAACCTTCATTCACTCTTAATTTAAGAATGTTCCCTTGTGGACTCCTTTCTTCTATTTCTTTGAATAAACATCCATCAAAAGTTTATCTCGGGCTGAGCCCCGGTGGCGTAGTGGTTGTGCGCAGGACTGCGGCCCACTGGGATGGAGGTTCAATTCCAGCAGTGGGGTTGGGCCTCCTACTCCCACCACCGGAGAGCAGTGAGCCTCCCCCCCACACACACACCAAAAAAAAGTCTATCTCATTAATTTATCTTCTCACCCTTACTTTCCCCACTCCACAATATGAAACACCTGTTCCTTCGGTATGAAAGTCATTATCTTGCTTTGTTTTTTTTTATTCATCTCACATATTTATCAATTTTAAGTGGATAATTTCACTTTGTATAATGCTCTCCAGGTCCATCCACTCTATGAAGTGCTTTGTGGTTTCATCATTGCTTTTCAGTGATGCAAAATATTCCATTGTAATATATACCAGACTTTCTTTATTCATTGTTCTACTGATGGTGATAGGTGTGCATATATCTGTTATTGTTTTGACTCTTACCTTTTAAGGATATTTACCCAAACTGAGAAATGCTGGATCATATGAAATTAATATTCCTTGTTCTTTGATGGAGCACTACCTTGCTTTCTGTAGCTGTTGTATGTGTTTACCATCTCTCCAGGAGTGTATAAGCATCCCAATCTTTCTTCAACTTGTCTGCTGTCATTATGTCCATGTCAGGCAATATTTCATTATTGTCTTCATCTGCACATACCAGATGGCATCTGAAAATTCCTTTCAAATGATCAAATTTCTTGCCTTGATTTTTTGACTGCTTCTCTTCTGAAATTAATTAATTCCTGCATTAATTTTTAGGATAATTTATTTTGTTGCTCTTTTTCTTGTCGTTGAAGATCTCAACTAAGATGCTGATCTTGTTTCTCTCTTTTTTCTTCAAGTATAAATAGATTGCTACAAATTGCCTTCTGGATACTGCTTTTGCTGTGTCACAAGGGTTTTGGTTTGTTGCCTTCTCATTCTCTTTTGTTTCAAGAATTTAAAATAATCTCATTCCTTATTTCATCAATTTCTCAGTAGTTTAAAGGAGGGTGCTGCTCAGCTTCCACACATGTTCTCTTTGGCCTTGCTATTCCTGTTTCTTCATTTCTAAGTTTATGGCATTTTGATCTGAGAAAAGGAACTGAGAATTTCCAATACTTGAACATTTTATGAAAGCTTACTTTGTGTTCAGGTATATCTTCTATTTTAGAGCATGTTCCCATGTGTATTGGAACATAACGTGTACTATGTTGTTGATGAGTAGAGCATTATATAGATTAATTTGCTTAATCATGTTATTTTGTTTTTCTGTTCCCTATACTGTTTTTTACTCTTTCTTAGAGGGTTGTGTATTGAAATCATCTGCTATTATTGCTGAATTGTTAATTACTCCCTTTCCAAAAAAACACAAATCAGGCAAGCAAAAAGCAGTACTCCCTCTCCCCAGTGACAATGCAAACTTTTTTCTTTAGCCAATAATTCACACTAAAGTGTAAAGGGTCTGCTTTCACAGAGCCTGTGAACATTTTGAGTACCGCCGGTGGGGGCTTTGCTCCTTTTGAAAAACACTTCCCTAAAGAGTGGACTGAACCCAGGTGGCTTAGTGGTTGTGTGTGGGACTGCAGTCCACTGGTTTGGCAGTTCAAATCCAGCAGCTGCTCTCCAGGACCAAGGCTGGGCCTCCCACTCCCACCAGGGCAGTGATGCCACACACACACACACACACACACACACACACACACACAGTATTAGAGATTTCTCATTTAACCAGGTCAAGTCTATGAGCTAATTTTGAGTCCAGAGAAATTTCATTTTCCTTGAGAGAATTCTCCAAATCCTTCTCAATATCTTTTATATATTTCACTCCATGTTAATCTATCTTTATCCAATGTTTAGACTTAACCAAACAAGATTTTCCTTTTGTAGTCATCTATTATGGACAATATTCATAATTACAAACTCATGTTCTTTTGCAAAAGTAAAGTTTTTATTGTTCTTGTCCCTGGGTCATATCCAATTTATTATTCTTTCTCTATAATAAAAATAGAATCATACATTTTCCAATATATTTGATCTCTCTTGTTACTGTCCCTTATGGCACATTGTTATGATCAATTATACATATCTTTTCTGTTTTTTGGTAAATTCATTGAACTGCTAGCCTTTGTTATCTTCCACTGTCAGCATTTATCAAACTAACTCATTTTATACAGGACTTTCCTTAAAGCTCCTAGGAAAGAATATTATCACCTCAGGCAAGCCATAAAAGGAATGAAGTATTTATACTTGCTACAACATTAAATGTACTTACTGATGTAGCTGACCCCATGGACTGTGCTCAGATGTCACCATTTGGTACTGGGAGATTTTGTCATCTTTAATGCTTATTTCTAGGCATATTGCAAACAGGATGCAAGCTTAAAAGCTGTGATCCATCAACAATTCTTAGAACCAGAACTAATTTTTCCACCAGTTCAATTACATATTTGCTTAATAATTGACGGACATAGACAATGATTATAAGCCCTGTCTTCTGTTGGACTAAATTATGTTCTTTCTTCTTTTTCTTTTTATTCTTTCTTAAATAGTCTAATAAGCCACTCTCGAGAACAGTAAACAGAAACTCTTAAACCACGTCAAGTTGGTCTTGGGGTTATTGTTTGACAAAAATAAAATCCTATGGCATACAGCCAGATGGTTCAGGCAATTGTCGATGAAAAGGAAAGTCAGAGCCAACTCTGGGGGCCTCGAGGTGATTTTATTACTCCTCCCAACAGTGTTCTCTCCCTCTCACATCTCCGCGAGTTCCGGGCGCTTTCTAGCTTCTGTACTTGCTGGGGTCTGTCCAGCCCATCCTGGCTCAGAGAGACCCTCTCAGATCAAGGAGAACTGCTCTGCAAGCGTTGAGGCTATCCTATTGACGGAAAGAGCAGTGGTGTGTGAGTGGGGAAAGTGCTTGACTGCTAATGGAACGTCAGCCGCTTGAGCTCAGCAGCGGTTCCACTCCTGTACTCTGCCCTATGAGTCAAGATTGTCTCAAAGGCAGCATGTTTGTTCTTGACACTTCAACGGAACAGATCTCCAAGTCTGTTTCTCCTGTGAAGTTGTTGGTGAATTTGAAGTCTAAGCCATTTACTCTTAAGTCATGTGCTAACATAAATTTCAATTGACAAATTGTTCATTTTTCTTAAAGCATTCAAGTCTGCTTTTATATTCTGTTTAGCAAATTTTTTTTCTAGCTGGCTTTTGTTATAATTTAAAAAATATATTATATATAATATAGTAATATACTTAATATATTATATAATATATAGTAATATATTTATATGGATCATATATTTATATTTATTTATATATAAATATAGAGAGATCTTTATATGATGTATATACAATATAATATATTTATAATCTATATTTATAAATATGTAGTGATATATTATATAGTAATATATTTATATATAATATACTTATATAAACATAGTAATATATTTATATAAATATAGTAATATATATTTAACAATTGACACACATGTAATGTATGTATCATACAGTTTAATGGCTTAAATATGTGTTATAAATTATATGTGAACATTCATTCAGTTAGGTTAAGCTTTACCATAGTGTAAATTTGCATACACAAGTATAAATGCCATAGTTTTTTTAGTGAACTGTGAGCAACTTGAACAGCAATTGTCAGTCACACAGTGCATTATGTGGGTTGTAAGGTAAGCAGTGATTCTTAGAAGATGGAACAAATAAGATATATACCTGGAGTGATATAATTAGTACCTTATTTCTTTTTTAGTCTCATGGCAAAGATAAAATACTCCAATTCTCAAATGGAAATTAGCACAAGTTTCTACTCTATCATATATCGCAAATATCTCAAACAGTATCTTAAAGTTTATCAAGATAATTTCTATGTTCATTTTAAACTGAGCTTATCAATCGCTAGCAACCCTTAGGGAAATTTCAAAAGCTATTTGTGTTTAGATCCCATTCCAAAACAATTAAAATATTATCTTGGGAAGTAACCCAAGAATTGATACTTTATTAAAGTTTCTTTGATGATACTGATGTATAATATTTTAAGATTGTCAACCTCAATGTGGAATATCAGGCAGTGATCATTTATTTTTGAAATTGATAGTGAATTATTTCAGTTATTGTTACACTTACCAGACATAAACTAAGCCTACACTAAGTAATATATGTACATATAATGGTAGAAAATGTCATTTTAAAGATCCCTTTCACCTTCAATGTGTAAATTGATAAAAAGTTGTCTTTTCCTTCTTTGCAGCAAGTGAAAGCTATTCAAATCGAGAATTTAATACCTTTCTTTGATACTTCAGAAAACAAAGGTACAAGACATACCATTACCATTGAATCTGTAGATGTAAGGCTGCATGGAGAGGTAAAGCAAGCACCATCTAGTGACCTGGAGCAGAAGCAGGTTAAGTCACTTCAACAATAATTTCCTTGAATTTCTATAGGCAGGATCGGCCCTATACATTTTATGGACTTTACCTCCAAGGATTTGGCCAAATTTTCAAAGTCTGTGCCTTAAGCAAGGTTTTTCTATCAGAGGGAAATCATTGCAGGGTGTGTGTATGTGTGTGTGTGTGTGTGTGTGTGTGTGTGTTGAATATGTGTGTGCTTCGAATTACTGGGTATTGATAATACCTTCTGTTCTGTTTGTGAGCTTATCCCTTCTGATATGCCCAAAGTACATGACAGGAAGTCTCACAATCCTCCTTGTAAGAAACACTCTGGCCAGACTTCTGAGTAAAACAATATTGCTACAACCGTCGTTTGAACAACGGCAAGGTTTCCAAGCATGTTCCTTTTAAATGGTCTATGGATGTGTGAAATGAAAAGAATCTGAAGGGTCAGCATAGGGGTAGAGATGGTGAGGTTTCCCAACAAAATCATCATCAGAAAAACCTGCCTACCTTTTAAGAATAAGCAAGTGCATTGTGGTGATGTGGGGTGTGAGGGGGAGGCATGGACGGCTCAATGCAGTTTTCTGAGCCTTTTTCTCACCAATGCAGTTTTCAATTTTCTTAAGACTATGTAACATGCTCCTTGTTCACCTTGTGTCCTTCAAGAAAATAAGTCAGTATTATCCTTTGGGGACCTCACAAAAGAAAACAGTCACCACTGATTATGAAGCTGACCTCTCTGCTGTGAAGTTGAGTCCCCAAGCACAAACCCTTAAAAATTGCTGCTTAAATAGGGCTAGTTTTTTGGAATCATTCTAATTAGGCTAACACAAGTAGATAACTGAGAGAACTTGTTTGGAATGAGTCACTATTTACAGACACATGTTTAAACAAATTTTGTTAAAAAAATCCTTGGAAATATTAACTAGATCTAATAGCAATAATTTTTGATGTACTGTGTTCAATGTCTGTGAAACCAAGCTCAACCAACTTAATTTCAATTTAGAAAAACTGTGTAGTATAAAGTAGAGCTGTCCTGGAGAATTCGAGAGAATATAATCTTTTTAAAAACAGAGTTTTAGGGGCTGATTCCTGGAGGCGTAGTGGTTGTGTGCGGAATTGCGGCCCACTGGGATGGAGGTTCAGTTCCAGCAGCAGCTCCACAGGAGCAAAGGCTGGACCTCCTATTTCCACCACCAGAAGGCAGTGATGCCCCCCAACAAACACAAACAAACAAACAAACAAACAACAAGAGTTTTATATCATTTTCCCACATACTAGTTGATGGGTTCAAATTACTGATCTCCTACTTAGGAACCAAATACTTTAATCACTTCACTCTTAGCACTACTATGAATAGATACATGCATGCATTTATACACATCTATTGTCTATCTAACTATAGTTCTGTTTTTCAGTCTATCATCTATCTAGCAATCTATCACTATTGATAAAAACACAGCCATTAAATCTATTCTAACTTACACACCCATATCCAACTCCACAATCAAAGTCACTGCCATCAAGTTAATGGCCACTTGGAGCAACCATACAGGAAAAGGCTGAGCTTCATGTTTTTTGTGTGTGTGATTCTGCAGGAGTAGAACACTTCAGCACATCCTCCTTTAGGGGTGGTTTTGTATTGCTGACCTAGTAGTAGACTATCACAAAGTATTCTCATAGAGTGGCTATGTGTTTCAAAGCAATAACCTTCCTTTTGATTACTATCCCAGTGATTATATACAGATAATTTTTTTGTAGAAATGGCTCACATAATTCTGGACGCAACCAAGTCCCAAATCTGTGGATCAAGTGTCAGACAGGAGATTTCTCCCAATTCAAGTGGCTACAGAGACAAAAATTGCAAAATCAAACAGAAGACTACAGACTTTGGGTGTTCCAGGAGCTGGTGAATTAAAACATTTACAGGCCAGATGACTCATACATAGTGAAGCAGATGTCAGAGATGACTGGTTGGATGGAGGATCTAGAGAGGCCAAACTTTGCCATAACATCTGCATAGATTGGATGCAGGCCAAATCCCTTTCAATTGATTAACTGCTCATATCGAATGTCAAAAATTGTGGTTGATTATATAGCACCTGTGAAATCACTGAGAATTATGGCAAGTTAACACAAAACCTTAATCATCATATTGTACTTCTCCTCAAATTAATACATGTACACTTTTCTTAAGCCATACCTAATGCCTAGATACATGCAATGTATATATAGATAAAACTGAAAGCATGAGTTATCTATGGGTGTAACTGAAAACATGCTAGCCCCATGACATATTATATTTTACAATAAATAATGGAATAAAAACCAAAAAATATGAGAGTATTACTGAAATGAAAGGCTGGAAAGACCTACCCTAATTTCAGTTTACTTTAATCGTTTTACCAAGGCTTGTTCCTGCAGAAGGATATAATTCTTAGTAACATAGAGGACATCATGAAAACTAAGCTAGTAAAAAGAGGAAGACTTTGAACAAAGTGGATTGACTTAGTGGGTACAACAATGGTATCACACATAAGAACAAGTAGGAGAATGTCACAGAAAACAGTATTATTTTTGTGTTAGTCCAGGTACACTAGAAACAAAAAGCACACATATGTATATAAAAGAGAATTTTATAAAAGGGTAATTGTACAATAAGAAAGCATCCTAGCCCGATCCAGATCAAGTCCATAAGTCTGATATTAGCCCATATTTCTGACAGCAGTCTACAAAGTCCTCTTCAGTCTCACAAAACACATGCAATGGTGTCAAATGCAGAAAATCACATGCCGGTGGGTGGAAGGTCTTTGGGTCCAGTGATATAAGCATCTCCGCTCTGACAGGAGTCTCCATATGGTTTCTCTAGGTCCAGGTTTCTGACTGCATCAAGCTAGGTTGATGTGGTTTCCCATCAGAAGTGCCTCTCAGGGAGCTAGCCTTGTCAGTCTAGCCTCCCAGGCAGTATGTGTTGTCATTGTAAAGTCTTCAAGGAAGTGAACCAAAAGAGTAGTGTCTTTGCCTATTAGAAGGAATTGCCACATTTACCACAATTATCAGAAGAAGACCATGTTCACACTGAGATCTCATTGGCTGTCTCCAGATTGACAGACTAGACTCACCCCTACAATCTTAATCCTCATATTGAGACCCAATAAGGTGAGTTCCACAATTTTGTACAGTTACACATTGAGTTACTGTGTTTCAGAACTGACTCAATGTCACCAAACCACAAGAGCACACACACACACACACACACACACACACACGAGTTCACATGTACACATATAAAAACTGCTTTTATTATGAGCACTGGTATTTAGAACATTTTAATCACACAATCTATAGTTCCTGTGCTCTTAGTAAGTACCTTACCTGATTAAGGGGGTTTTGTCTGGTGAGATGACCCAAACTTCCATTCTTGAGGGGCCTGTATCATTTGTAGTCACAGAAGAATTGGATTATTATAATTTTCTGTTGATTTCCATCAGAGAGTACATTAGTACTAAAAGAAATCCAAAGATATCATCTATATGTGATACATAAATTTTTATCTCCATTTTGTAGTTCAATCCAATTCTCCTTTGATAATTGGGATCAATCACACCAGCCAATACAACTTCTTTCTTTGCCTTTGGATACAGAGATCTGAGTAATCCATAGTAGCATGTCAGTATTCTTAAATTACAGCTCAACAGAATGATCATTGTGCCTTCTGGTGGAAACACTATTCCATTTGTATCTATGATATATATATATATAATGTGTGTGCATATAGTCATATATATGTCATATATATAATGTGTGTGCATATAGTCATAGGTGCACATGGATAGGAAGCTAAAATGTTAAAAGTATAGAGACACTAGGTAATAATGGACATGGGTACTACCATTGCCACCTCTTAATTTCTTGGCCCATGAATCCCGACTATGGGAGAAAAAGTACATTTTATTGGACACTGGCTAAGAACCTATGTTGACTCCTGGAGATCATTGCCCCAACCCTAAAACATCTTCACCTCGCTTGGGTTTTAATTGCACCTTTAGAAGGCAGCCCCATTGTTTTATTAAGCTATCATCTTTGGGATAATGGGGAACTAACTAAAATTAGTGAATTTCATCAGTACAGGCCCATTGCCACACTTCATTTATGGTGAAGTGAATTTCTTAATTGGAAGCAATTCGGTGTGGGTTACATAAGAGTGGATCGGGAAGTCAGTTATTTTACCGTTTCGGCAGAGCTTTGCCTATAGGGAATACAAATCCTTATTCATATCCAGAAGAGGTATCTAAACCAGTAAGAATGCTACCCTTCTCTTAGGGAAGTAATCCCAAGTATTAGTAGTTGGTACAAATGGATGGTACCCCATGCGGGAGTCTGTGCTGCTCCATCACTGACATCTTCGGTGCTCAGCAGTGATGACTCACCATGTCAGTCTTGGTGAGATGAAGTCCATATTGCTGAGTCCATGAATACTCTTCGTCCACCCCCAACTCCCCACTATCACACATGGCACTTTATTCCTGAGCCTAAGGGCAACGATTAGAATCCCCGATGATAGAGATTGACAGGTAGTCACAGAGCACATCAAAGTATCCATTTGATTGCTAAAATCTCCCTCTGCTGAGGTCACCCTTAGGTCCACATTCACACGAAACTCACATATTTCCATGGCTTTGACTCACTATCTCTTCCCTCTACTTTTTTTTGTCACCAGTTCTAATCATGTTCTCTCAAAGTTCCTGACCATCTAGGGTTCTAGACAAACCACTTCCCACTACCCATGAATTTGTCCACCATCCTGCCTATGGCCGTTTCCATTTCCAATTAATGAATAACCAGGTACACTTTTTAAAGTTTTGCCCATGGTTAACAGTCATGAATTTACTGTTAACCTTTAGAGAAATCCCAGAGAGGGACCGTGGTTCTTCCCAGAATCACTTTCAAGTGACGCCTAAAGAGCACACAGAGCCATTTATAAGCCAGGCACAAGTTTTCCCTTCCTTGGTCAACTTACTGAAAGAAACTCTCTACAAATACATAAGAAACTTTCTAACAGTCACAAGGGTAGGTAGAACAAAGAGGTAGTACATTTCTGTTTGAGTCCCTGAAATATATTGAAATTAGAAGTGTGATGACTGTATAACATACTGTATGTAACTAGTGGTCATAAATTGAACACTTAAAATGGATAAATTAAAATTTTAAATATATAGTCATCATAAATTACACTCACATGATATATATACACATATATACATATATAGTTACAAATAGTGAAGTCAATTTTCTATTTATAGTCACTTCACATGAAAGAGAAGAATTGATCTACACGGTTTCCTTCTTCATAATCTTTACAGAGCAGGTCAGTTTCTAGAGCTTCTCGATTGGTTCAGACTACAAAGCTTTCAATTTCCAGGTAAGCAAGTAAGCTCCACATCACTAATATAGTTCTTAAATAGTTTTAAGAAAGGAAGGGGTATGAAAGGTGCATGTGGCTGCACCACCTGCTCCTCTTAAGGTGGGTGACTTGAATATCTCAATGACATGGCCAACTGTAATACTTGGTGTTGCCACAAACCAGGGGTTGACCTGACAGCAAGTATCAGCAACATGCAGTTTTTGATGCACGTTAGTTATTTTTGACCATTGTTTCTTGATAGTTTTAGGAGAACAGTCTATTGTATCACTTATCTTCATAGAAAAAACGTACACTACAATCAGCGAACTAGCGTTTTCTTCACAAAGTTAACAGAATTCAAATGCAAATTTTTTAAAGTTCATTTTATTGGGGGTCTTTTATAGCTCTCATAATGACCTATATATCAATTGTATCAAGCATATTTGTACATATGTTACTATCATCTTTTTTTCTAAACATTTACTTTCCATTTTAGCCTTTGGTATCAGCTTCTTTCTCAAGTCAGTGTTTTTGTGGAGGAAAAAAATATTAGAACGTTCCTTCAAAAGGTCTCATTTGCTAAAATTCACATTTCAACCTTTTTGCAATTATGTTATTTTCATTGTTTCTATATATTTTCTACACTACACTCCTCTCTTACTAAAAAAGAAAAAGAAAAACCCCAAAGCAGAAAATCTGTTTTAGCATTGCCACCTTTAATGAACGTATTTTCTAGATGAGAGGAGATTGAGAAATTGTATTTTTTTGCTAGAAGTACAATAAAGTAAAATCCAGTAATATCCACTATTTTTTGTTTTAATAAACTGAGTTCAACTATTTTCAAGAAAGGTATATAATGTGTTCACATAGCACATATCATTGCTGGGATAACAAAACTAAAGACTTACCACTTTTTCACGAACGATGTTAGATTATACATATTTATACTAAATTTAAACTGGGAGAGATTCTTATTTCTAATTGTGTTTCTTGCATTCACTTTACAATGTAAGCATTTTTTAATTAAAACCTTTCAATTTATATTGAGTATAATAAAAATGTTTCAGTTAATGCTGAGTATGGTGAGAAACAGAGAAGTAAATGGACTGTATTATATGTGGCTATGCAGTCTTTGCTATGTAGGTGCCCAATACAAAACTGCGAGTTAGTTAGAAGTGCATCAATGGTGATTGCAAGGAGGGAAATTAGGACAGACCCAAAGAAAAAGTACACGTAATAATGATCCTCATCTGAACTGCAGTTGTTATATGTTGAAGTGCTTAGCTAATAAGTTAGGTCCTACTAAGAATTACATTTAAAACTGCAAAACGTTATATTCAGTTCAGTAATTAATGTAGTGCATTATTTCTAAGAAACAATGTAGTGCATTATTTCTAAGAAACATGTAGCTAGCTTATTGAAATGTCACAGCTATGTGTTCTTCTTTGCTTTCGTTAATTTTTAGCTCACACACAAAAAGAACATATATTATAATTTCTAATATACCAGTAAGAACGTTTTCTAGCCTATTTTCCAATAGACAGTTCAAAACTTAGTTTTCTAAAAAGTGCTTTAGACTATCTGTGTGTTCTTGCAATAAGCAGTCTCAGCCCTGGCAATTCAGGGAGTTACACACTGCCTTCGTGAAGACTTACAGCCTTGAAAATCCAAAGAAGGAGTTTCATGGCTGACTTTGTCCAATGGGGTCACAATGACTTGAAATCTATTCAAAGCAGTGTGTAAGAGAGTAGGTCCTTTTTGATGTTCATTAGATAACATCTTAATTCTATGGTGAAAATATACACATGTTTGAATTTCTAATTCTTTCCTTCCTTGATTGATCCCCCCTCTTCGGAATGCCTTTAATAATTGACTTTAGCATCTTTTTTATTTTCCTTTCTTACATGCATCTATTTTTACACAACTTTGAAGGAGACCTGCTGGTGCAGTGGTTTTGCACTGGACTGTGATCTGCAATGTTGGCAGTTCAAAGACAATAGGTGCAGTGAGGGAAAAGACTACTGGGTTTTCTGTGTCCATAAAGTTACAGGCTCTAACACTGACAGAAGTAGTGTTATTGCATCCTATTTTGATATGTGTGACTCAGTTTTTACTCAAAGTCAGGGAATTCATTTGTGTATGCAAGTCTATAATTATCTATCCCAAAATTATATTTTAAACCATTACTAAACCATTTATTTTTGTGTTTTTATACAAAATATAATATATATGGATATTTTGCCAATTATTTTAAAAGGTATATAATGTATTAGTATATATACATGTGTTTTATTATATCAAAAACAAAATTTAATAGTAATACATATTGTACCTGTTTCATTGAAATCCCTTATGCAATCAGTGTTTTTTCTATATTGGCAATGAAATATTTTCCTTTGCTTTATAGATGTAAAACTAACTTTGCTCCTGCTAAGTTTATATTTTGCTAAGTTTATATTTTGATAGTTTTTTTTACTAATAGTATAGAGTGTAACCATAAACTGGCTTCTGTTGAACACTACAGTTAATTTTTTTTAATTGTATGTCTTAAAGTTAAAAAAAACACAATGAAACACAACTCATTTCTAATTGGTACCAAGGTTTTACAGATTAAGTAAAATGGGGCAGTGTAATGTTAACAATTCCTTGATATCAGAATTCACACTAGGTCAGTAACCTGGCAGACTGACGCAGTAGCAGACATGTGCAGAAGTCAATAATATCAATTCCTATTGGTCCAGGTTGAGTAGAACTGTCTCTACTGACATAGGAATTTATTTATTGAATATATTTCCTGTTATTAAAGAAGAAAGATGAATTCCATTTTATAAGGATTTTTTAATAATCTAAAGTAAGAACTTTGGATTCTGAACTTTGGGTCTGGACTATATTGGCCCTCACAACTATATGAGTATTCATCTCACAGAGATGATATTTTTTCTTGGCTGAAAATAAAAGAAGAGAAACAAACAAGATAATCTCAGGCTGGGTATGTACTAGGTTATCCAGTCAACTAAATCTGTATGCAAAATTCCTCTGGCTCATAAAGAGATAAAAATCTTCTAAGCTATGCACTCAGATGTAATGTTATGTTTAATTAATGCTATTAATGGATTTTTATTTGGGGATGAGATTTATAATAAAGTTTTCTAATATCCAGAGTGAATTTTCTAACAAATTAATATTTGAACGTCCTTGCAAGGGATATAAACAAGCAAACAAAAATGTATATCCATAGTAACTATTGAATTAAATGATCATTTAACAATCTATAGAAAAAGGAAAGTTTCCCCCCCACAATTCTAATTTTTTTATGAAAACAGATATTATTGGATGTTTTTGCTGTGTTCCAAACAATGTTCTCCCAAAAAGATATATGTTGAAGCTTTAACCCCCCTCCCCCCATACCCATCAATATGATATTCTTTGAAAATAGGATCTTTGCAGTTGTATCCAAATTGAGATCAGACCATGTGTGAGTAGTGTGGGCCCTAGTCAATTGACTAGTCAGAGGAAACTGGAGCACGTAGACCAGGGGAGCAGAACTGAGAATGAAGACTTAAATCCAACCATCTGCAAACAATTTATTTTCATTTAGGAGTAAAAGTGCATTCAGTGGGGGCAGAAGCAGTCACTTTTGCTACTGCAAAGGTTGTATATTCATCTGTAGATAAATAAAGTATGACTTCTAATTATATGCAAACCTAACTTAATTTTTATTTAGCTGTTAATAGATCCTAATGTTGAAACTTAAATCATAAGATGCTTGGGGGGAAATTTGGAACTCAAACCTCTTTAAAAATCATTTTGACAAACATAAAAACTATAAAAATAGAAGAAAATAGATAAATGGATCTTCATAAAAATAGAAATGAATGCTTAACAAAATATATTACTAAAAATGTAAAGAGCCAGTCTATGTACTGGAAAAGAAAATCTTCAGAAATAACTTAACCAAAATGGTTCTGATATGTAGATCTTTAGAAAATTGGATACAATGAAAACCAAAGAGACAACCTAGTCACAAAATGGTCAAATAATATAAGAACTTTCAACAAAGAGGACATCTAAGCAAACAACAAACATGAAAATGTGTTCATGATCATTATTCCCGAGAGAGATACATACAAAAATATGGGGTACCATTTTGTGCTCAATCATAAATGCAAAGACTGGACAAATATAGCACACACACAGATAACAGCACATGTGGATGATCTAAGGGTACGTATCATTTGTTAGTAAGGCCAGAGGGGAAAAAGTCATACAACTACCATGAAAAACAGTTTGACACACTCTCAAAGCACTAAAATTAAAATTGCCTTTAATGCAACAACTCCACTCCTGACTCTAGGTGAGAAGCCGTACCCTGGTCCATAAAAGAAAACAGAACAAGCACAACAAAAAACACACTGCCATTGAGTCCATTCTGATGCACAGCAGCCTGAGAGGACAGAGCACACATGCTCTCATACGCAGTAGAACTTGGAATTTCTGAGACTTTACATTTTGACAGAAGCAAAAACCCTCATCTTTCTCCTGTGAAGCCACTAGTGAGCTCCAACCGCAGACCTAGAAGTTGCATCACAATGTATGTAGCCCACTACATTACCTTAGGCTCTGGAAACATAAAAATAATAGCACGGAATGATATGTGCATATCTATATTGAGTGGTACTACACTGACTATAGCGAATATATGTAAAACACCAATGTGCTCATCAACAGCTGGACAAGCAAGCAATGTGGTAGAAACATCTATTGGAATACTTTGCAGTCAAAAAAGAGCAATGAGGTGTCTGTGAGACTCTTGGGGACCTAGAGGACATAGTGCTAAATGGGATACTTCCATCCATAAAAAAATATTATCTGGTTCCTTGTTTATAAAGATACAAGAATGGATACATCTAGAGACAGAAATGTTCACTGGTGGTCACCTAGGAGACCAGAGGTACCAGGGGGTAGGGGGAAGTATGTTTTGAACCGTTGAGATTTGTTATGTTTTGGGATGAACAAGGTAACACTGAATGTGAGCATAACAAGGGCAGGCCATCAAAGTGAAAATGAGTCCTTGAGCATTTGTTGCTGTCATGTGCCATTGAGTTAATTCAGACTCATAGTGACTCAGTACAACAGAAAACACTGCTCAGTCCTGGGCCACCTTCAATATTGTGCTTATGTTTCAGACATTACGCTCATCCTTTTCATGGAAAGTCTTCATCTGCTTTACAAAGCATGATGGTCTTCTTGGGGACGGCTCTCTCCTGACAACGTGTTTGTTCTTTTGACAAGCAATCATACTTACAGTGGTCTTCCATAGCACCCCAATTCAAACGCATCCATTCTTCTCCAGTCTTCCTTGTTCTATTGCAGTCTTTCACTTTTATATGACTTGGATCTGGTGCACCTTAGTTCACAATGAAATATCTTTGCTTTTCAACATTTTGTTTCAAGGGTATTATAGATTTAGCTCATATCAAAAAGTATTTATTAATTATTAGTGAAAGTGCTTTCAATTTATAAGCATTTTTGAAACTTTAAAATTGAAAGCACTTAAAAGAGTTATATTAGTTTCTGCTCCCCCCACCCCGCAGCACATCTAAAGAGGCCTGTACAGGTTATTTGACTAATATAATGCAACATGATATTTGATCTTTTGACAGCTGAGTCCAGGAGCATTGATTGTGAATCCAAGTGAGAGCAAATCCTTCACAACTTGACTCTTATCTCTGATTATCATATTTAGTACACGGTAAGCTTGCTGCCTGAATATTGTTTTTCATTATCAGTTCCCAGAGATACCCTACCTCATGAACACTTACAATGGATTACTTTTCTTGAAGAATCTGTATTGTGCAGTTATTATGAAATTGTGCGGGAAATTCCCATGTGCTCAGTTATATAACCTGTTCCCATATTAACATTACCTTGAGTCCCATCGGAAGGGAGAGTTTGTCTTTATTTCTTATTTATAATGTGGATGAAGCTTTTGATGCTCCATATCTACATTGGTGACGCTTACTCTTAGGGTGTTTGGTTAGCTTTAAGCTTTAGGCATAGCTCCATGGTCTTCTGAAATATTTGGAGCCCAAATTAATCAGGCCTCAGCACATGCCTTGGGCTAGAGTTGATTTTAATCATCTTCATGTCTTTCAATTTATATTTCTTTCTTAGTTTGTAAAGATTTTTTTTTTATTCTTGCCTCCTCTCGTTTACATTATAAGAATTATTTATTATATAATTTCTTCTATTTATTTTATCATTTCTAACTGGAGGTTCAATCAGCATTGCTATTCTGAAATAGAACTGATGATCCAAGTGTCAGGTGGGTATAGATCCTCGATCGCACAGCAGCTCTGACTATCCAACTATATATTTGACCCAACAGATGACCTTACTCACTTAAAAAAATGTATTGGGGGCTAGTACAATTCATCAAAATCTATACACACATCCATTCTCTCAAGCACATTTGTATACATGTTACCATCTTCATTTTCAAAGCATTTTCTTTCTACTTGAACCCTTGGTATCAGCTCCTCAGGATTTCCCCTCCCTCTTCCCTCCTCCCTCATGAACCCTTCATAATTTACAAACTGAGCCTCTATTCAAGTACTCACTCGACACAAGCACACTTTGTTCTAGTAATCTGGCACTCTGAGATGCTAAGTTTCCCAGCACAATAGCGTAAGACAAAGCAGGTGCATAGGCATATGTGGTGAAGTAAGCTGTTGGTGCCTGGTTACCAAAAATATCATCTGTGGTCTTAAAGTCTTGAAGATAAACAAGTGGTCATCTAACTGAAAAGCAACAAAGTCAACATGAAAATCACACCAGGTTGTGTGATCATGAGGTGTCAATGAGATCCAGTATAAGCCATCAAAAACCTGGAACAAAAAATTATGTGAATGATATGGGGAGTGTGGAATGGAGGCCCAAAGCCCATCTGTAAGCAACTGAACATCCCCTTACATAAGGGTCGTGGAGAGAAGAAGGGCCAGTAAGGGTGCAGTGTAGCACTGATAATATATAGTTTTCCTCTGGTTCCTAAATGCTTCTGCCCCTTCTTCCCTACTACCATGACCCTAATTCTACCATACAAATCTGCCTAGACCAGAGCATATACAAGTGTACAGATAGCACTGGAAACCCAGGAAATATAGGACAGGTAAACTTCTTTGGGACCAATATTGAAAGTAGCCATACCAGAAAGGGAAGCAGAAGGTGGGGGAATAAAGGAGGAACCGATGACAAAGATCGACATATAGAACCCCTCTCAGGGGTATAGACAACAGATAAGTGGTTAGGGGGAGATACTGGTCCTACTCATGTTTAAGGTTAGATATCTTTTAGCAAGTTTCCTTATTGAGATGATCTCCAATTGGATTGATACTAGAGTAATTCCCAAGTCAACTATAACTCTGCAGTTATGCTATACATTGGAGATACAAGTACTTTGAAAATATATTTTAATAGAAATTCCAATCTGTTGTCAAAATTATAATAGTAATTTGTCACAGATATATTTAAATGACTAGTCTTCCCTAAGGAACAACCCTTTCCAATTCCTTCTATTTCCCATCAAACTTTTAATATAGTTATTTTAATCATTTTGGTGACATATAGATCACACATCATGCAATTCAATAGCTGAAACCTATTAAAGTGAATGTGTAATCATAATCACAATCAATGTGAAAACATTTTCTTTGGTCAGTAGCAGCTTATTTCTACTCAATAATGCCATTACTTTATGCGTTCTGCTTGTTTGACAGCTTCCATGTTTTCTAGAGTAATGATTTATACCTTGCATTGTAATTGTTAATGGATGTTTGCAGCTGTTTTGTCTTATTTGGAGTCATTTCACATGAGTAACTAAAAGTCCAAAAGCTTTACCTCATCCAAGTCATCAAGACCCGATCTGTTTTATGGAGGCATCTTGTCCTCAGTTTCTTTTGGGTCCTTCCAACCTGATGGATTCATATTCCAACACAATATCAGATCATCTTCATAGCAACATAACAACTATTTTGTTTACATTGTAGACTACTCAGTCATTTTTCAAGTTCTGTTTGATTGGGGTAGTGTTGCTGAAGCCTTGTTTCAGCATACCATACCATGTTTATCTCTGAAGGGGATATTTGCCCTCTCCAATATGATTTGCATATAAGAGAATTGATCAGTTATATGTCCACTTTATTGAGATTTAACAAATATCTACACTCATGTTAATAACAGTACAATCACAATATGTAGAGAAATTTTTTACCACTTCAAGATTTTTCTATATGCCTCTTCCATCATCTTCTTCTCCTACTCTTCTGGCAGCCACAAGCCAACTTACTGTCACTAGACTTCATTCAAAATTTTCACATAAGTAGAATTCTATAGCACGTAGTTTTTTGTGTCTGATTTCTTTCAATTAGTCTACTGTTCTTCAGATTCATCAGGGTGTTGTGCAAATCAAGAAATGTATTTGTTTTACTGAGTTATAAAGAGTCATGACATTCTTATATACATGTTACTTGAGAAATAGCTAAATCACAGAAGGGTAAAGATTGCATGATCCTACTTATGTGAAATATGTTGAACAGGCAAATTTATATAAACCACAGTTTATTAATGGTTGTTCAAGCAGGAGGAAAGAAGAAAGAGGGAGTCATGTATGAAAAATTGGTTTATGGTAATGAAAAATTTGCAAGTGTAAATTGAGCCATTGAGCCCACACTATTTTTTGTACAATTGACACACATGTTACATGAGTTTTGTAAATGATGCACCCTCCTTTAACACTAGTCTTCTCTAGGCCCCTTATATGTGTGTTATTTACATCATATACATATGTGAAGGAATGGCAATGTAATTGGTGAGCCTGAACTATATATATATAAAAATGTTCAACTAGGAAACATTGTTAGATATTTTACAAAAAATACTTAAAAATTATGAGGAAAAACATATTCCTTTTTATTCCTGACAAATGTTCTAGAGATTGGTAATCATCCCTCAATAAATGTTCAAATAGTAAACATTTTAGACTTTAGGCAATATACTATAAAAAACTTAAAGGGCAAAGATATCATCTTTCATACTAAAGTGTTCCTGACACAAGCCATGTTGTTTTCAATCACCTCATATACATAGAATAACTGCACAATAAATCAAGAAGACCAAGAAATAATAGGCTTCTTGGAATTATTCTTAAGCAAGAATGCTCCTTAGTAAGGCAGATGAGGAGGCTTTTTCTCACGTACTCTGTCTGTTTTCTGTCACTAGAACGAGAGTTCGCCCCCTGGCGATGGGCAGCTTGGTAATAGAAGGCAACTGACAAACACCCTGTGAGTCCAATGTGACCAAATGGTTTACTCTACACAAGCTGCTTTAAGTAAAGCTGGAGTGAACTGTTGCTGTCTCAGGCTAGCTAACAGCACCTTACTACAAAGATTGTGATTCTTTTTATGAGCAGCAGAGTGAATGGTGGTATCTATAATATTTTCTGGATCTCAAAATTATAACCAACTGGGGGAAAACTGGTACCGTTTTTAGAATCAGCAGGCTAAATATACCCAGAAACAAGTCTTACATTTGAGGCACCAAAATGTGTTGACTAGTATTAATATCATCTTTGTTTAATTTTTCTTATATGTTACATGTCCCATTCCTTTGTCATTGAACGTTTGACTTTTGAAAACCTTTTATATTCTTGTGTTAAGTATTTCAGTCATCACATTACTTCCTAAGTGGTAAAAATCGAAATCTTTTATATGAGCCTGGAGCGCTGGTGGTGTAGTGGTTATAAGTTGGGCTGCCTTCTGCAAGGTCAGCTTTTTGAAACCACTAGCCACTCTCAGGGAGCAACATGAGGCTTTCAACTCCCATAAAGAGTTAAAATCCTAAGAACATAGGGGAAATAATAATCAGTCCTGTAGTGTTGCTGTGAGTTGGTATTGTTTGAATAACAGTAATTTTAAAATTATTTTTATTTTTTATTTTTTCTAACATCTCAGAACCAAATCAAAATTTCTTTAGCCCTTCTGGTTACCATAACATATTATTTTTACATGACCTGCACCAAAAGAGAGCACCATGGGCCCAGTTTAAATCATCCACTTCACTATCATCAATAGTCTACACTTATACATTTATATAAATACCCCCCACAATTTCTAATACTATGATTGCAAATGAAAACTATTTCTATCTTTGTACTTATGAGAGAAGGGGAGAGAAAACTTCTAAGGTGCTATGCAGTCACTTAACTAGTTGAGTCCATTTTCAGAGTCTGTGGCGCTAACCCTCACAACATATAAGAAGATAATAAAAAAAATCCTAAATGTGCAACTTCTTGTATTTTAAATTTGATAACTACTTGAGGAGAATGATAATATTTTCATATATCAAGAGTGAAAATGACTCTCCTAAATTTTATTTTGCCTCAAAGTAAATATATTAATTAACATGCCTTTCAACTCACTTCAATAGTTATTTCAAAGATTCTAGAAGTTCATTATTTTTCTTTGTTTGCATCATTCAATCTCACCACCCTTTATACTTCCAAGAGAGAGTTTAGGTAAATAATGAGCTAAGGAAAATCTTGATTAAAATAAGTCAAGGGAGTAATAATGTAGTCTAATAAAAACTGATGAATATCCACTGAAAGATTACTAAAATTTAAAGTGCATATTGTTTATTTATGTACATAATGACATGACAGAAAAGTATTCAAATTTAGATTGAAACTAGATCAACATTGCAATTTATTTTTCTTAATGCATTTTCTCATCTTTCAAAAACAATAATTTGCACATTTAATAGAACTGAAAAGAATTAGATGAAATAGACACTGTCATATCCTGCTTATGAGAATATTAATTGAGACAATTGAATTAGCCAGCATTTGATAGCATATCTGTTAGTGTGTAACTCAAATATTTGTTTAAAAGGAAACCACAACTTCAAATTATCATGTTCTTTGATGTTCAATCTTATATCATTTCTCTAACTGTGGAAGTACAATTATTTTCATATTCCCTAGATACATAATAGAATTGTTCTTCTTTTATCTTTGATTTAAAGCACTTATGAGCAATAAATAAGTTTTAGATAATCCTGTCACATAAGACAGGATTTGTCCTCTTAATGTTTATACATTTACACACATATATGTATGTACGTATTAAACAAATGAAGCAGCATATGTTTTTAAATGTTCACCATTGTATAGTTTAAATTTGAGTGTCTATATGAGTAACATTTTAGTATTGCATTAAGTCTTAAAATTAGTCTTCTAAGTTTGATTTTGCTCCAAAATAAATATCTTATTTTACATAATATGCCCTTCAAGTCACTTGAACCATTATTTCAATAATTCTAGAAGTAGATTCCTCTCTCTTCTCTATTTGTATCATACAATCTCACCACCTCTTTTGCTTCCCAGAGAAAACCAAAGCCAACACACACAAACATACCACTACACACACAAGCACACACAACGCTTAGCTTTTTCAAACCACACTCATTTTTTATCACTGCCTTTCATTTCATTACATCTTTAAGATGTACAGCCAGAGTGAAGATGCTCATACTTCTTATTTTACCATTCAAATGGTATATGCCAATTAGCATTTAAACCTTAACAATAGGCAAACATACAACCCCCAATCTTTCCCCCTCCAACTAACTTTATATCAATTTATTCTTTCATTAATTTTTTGAAAAATATTACCAGTATTACCAATACTTTTCAAAAACTATTACCAGAGTGAGGATCTGTTGGCACATGCTGGCTTGCAAATTGAAAAGTGAGCAGTTTGAAACCACCAGTGCCTCTGCAGAAGGTAGATGGGGTTTTCTACTCCTGGAAACAGCCTCAGAAACCCAGCAGGGCCAGTTCTATAGTGTGTCTGTGAGTCCGATTGACTTGAGGGTAGTGAGATTATCCAGGGACAAAGTTCATAAAACTTACTTAGAAGGGAGAAATGGAAACGTGAAACAATGGAAAGGCCTTGGATCTGTGATAGTCCCTTGAAGGGATTTCAATTAATAAGGTGAAATACAATGTTTATGGATTGTTTTATGTAAAACTAATCATCACCTTCATATACCATCACCAAGTCACAATAATAAAGAAAAGTATTTCCTAAGATAAGTGGCAGTAAACAAATGCATTGTATTGGTCAAAGCAATTGCAAAAGATAGCAAAGTTTTTGAAAGCAAATGTCATCTTAATGACAAAAGTGTATTTAACTTGAGATATGATCTTTTCCATCATATCATATGCATGTGAAATCAGATAATTAAAATGGAAGACAGATGTAATTCATTTTAATTTTATTGACAAAAATTGACAATATTATAAATTTTCAAAGAGTATTGTTTACTTATAGTCTTTAAAAACTCCTAAAGTTATATCCCTCAGCAGTGAGCATGATCAGTGACGTTTAGCTTACTTATTTTGGACACATTATCAGGAAAGATAAATTCCTGGAATAAAATTTCATGTGTGGTCACACACACAAAAAAGATAAAAATCTCAATATACTCATATCACGTGCACGCATAAAGATGTTAGGATCCAAAAATAATTTGTGCTCTTACACAAGTACAGGAGGTCACTATATATCTGAAGTTGTTTAAATGCAACTAACAAGAACAACACAGAACATCTATGTAACCAAATGCTTCTTTATAACGGGCCTAGAATGTGTCCTTGTTTTATATAAAACCTTACAAAACATTACTTTTCATGAGTTTCATTTGCATTAATTAATATTTTCAATTTTGAGGCAGTTTATATAAAACAGAAACATGAACTTAATTATATTGAGAACTTATCAATCAATACTTCTCAAATAACGTTAGCAATGAAGCCATTGCTCAGATTTTATTTCCCAAGTCAATATATTTATACAGTCTATTTCATTTGTTATCATGCAAAGATGTGTTGTCTAGCATAATTGTTTTTCAGCGTTACTAAACACTTGATTTTCTTACATTCATTTGCTTTCCCCTTAGGGCCATTGCTAGCCATTATACCGTTGTTTTACCTAGGCACTATTGAGCGGGTTCCAATCCAGAGCGACCACGCGCACACAGGATTGAACATTGCCGGGTTTTCTGTCTTCCTCACAGTTGTTCTTATACTTGGACTGGATGAATTCATCTCCTGCGGGGCTGCGTGGTTGTTGCTGCCCTCTACTTTACCAAACATGATGTTCTGCTCTCAGGACTGCTTTCTCCCGACAATACGCCCGAAGTATGTGAGATGATGCACTCTCAGAAGTACTGTGGCTCTTCAATTTTCAAGACAGATAGGTTTGTCCATTTAGCAGTTCACATTATTTTCCATATTCTTCTCAAGTACCAGATTTAAGATGCATAGGTTCTTCTTCAGTCTTCTTTATTCAATGTACAACTTTCATGTGTATATGAAGCCATTGAAAATACCAAGGTTTGGGTCAAGTGTTCCTTATCCTCAAAGTAACATCCTTGCCTTTCAGTCCTTTCAATAGCTCTTTCAGTAGATTTACCTAAAACAACTTGCCTTTTGAATTTTTAACTCCTATTTCCATGAGCATGAGTAGTGCACCCAAGTAAGACAAAAACCTTAACTGCTTCATCCTTTCCTCCATTTATCATGATGCTACCTATGGGTTCCAGAGTGAAGGTTTTTAGTCCTCTTAGAATTGACTCATAATCCACACTGAAAGCGGCAATCATTGATCTTTATGAGTAAGTCTGTCAAATCTTTCTCATTTTCAACAAGCAAAGTTGTGTCATCTGCATATATTATCTCAGGTTATCCGTAAGCCATCATCCAATCTTGATGCTGAGCTCTTCTTCATATAATCCAGTTTATATAATTGAGTACATATAGGGAGGAGATACAGTCTGTTTGCATAACTTTCCTAATTTTAAAGCATACATATTCCCTTATGCACAAATGATTCTTGATCCACGTACAAGTTCCACTTGAGGATAATGAAGTGTCCTGTCATTTTCAAGACAATCGGTTGAATGACTTAGCATAGTCATAGTCAATAAAACACAAATAAATATATTTCCAACACAATCTGCTTTCAGCAAGGATCCAATTAGCATCATCAAAAGCATTTCTTGCTCTCTGTCCTCCTCATCCTACTAGAACCTCTGGAAGTTCTCTGTCAATTTACTGCTGCGACTGTTGTTGGATGAGCTTTATCAAGATTTTACTTGTGTGCATTTTCAGGGATATCGTTCAATAGTTTAAGCATTCTGTTGGAGTGGGTACATATATTGATCACTGCTTGTCAGTTGACAAAGTAGCTGCCCAAAAATTTTGGCTTAGGTTTGTGACTGCTTCCATTGCTTCCTCAACTGGTTGAACCATTTCAGTTAACACGTGTAGCCTTGATCAGGCTCATGCTTTCAAATGCAACTTGGCATTGTTGCTTCAGACCATTGGTTCTTGCTCATTGGCATTGTTGCTTCAGACCATTGGTTCTTGCTCATATGCAAACTATAGAATTAATGGAATGTCCACTAGTTATTTTTGGTAAGGTGGCTTTTCATTTCCACCTTATTTGGATACTACCTGCACCATTCAATATTTTGCAATGGGAGTTTTTTGGTATTACCACTTTAAGCTTGCATTTTTTCTTGAGTTCTTTCCATTTAAAATAAAACAACTGTCTTTGACAGTTGTTCAAAACAGGGATACTGCATGATTGAAAATCAGGAAATATATGCCACATGGTTGTATAGTTCCATCATATCTAAATAAATTTGTGTGCTGAGCAGATAATCTGAGAAATTGAACGTCTTGAAGAATGCGGCAATGAGCTTGAAGAATCATCACCACTTGTCATAAGTGGGTGGCCTGATCTTGTTGCAGAAAAAGATGCATTGAAGCACTCACTGATTAATATAAAAGGCAAGAGTCATAGGTACAGATTAAACCTCAAAGTAAAGAGAAAAGTAAAATCCTCACAACTTTATAAAAGGAAATATCACCCCCAAATGAGAGAAGATTGAAGTTGGGTCTATAATCAACAACCACGGATATGACAGTCAGAAAATAAAGCCTTGGACTGTATTTGGGAGATCTACTGCAGAGTATCTTTTTTACATGGTAAAAAGTGAAATCGAGATGGAAAAGAGGGCAATCTCTAAGTAGTTAGACATATTTCTTTAAGAAGAATGATCTCTTTCATCAATATGTTAATCAATGTTCACCTATCTATGAATTATTAATCACAATTATTGTCGAACCAGAATAGAATTTTCTTCTTTATCTAGAATAATTTCACTATCTATTTTAGAAATGTGGACATTTTAACTAACCTACATAATTGAATCCATCAAAATGTTGGATAATTGTCACAGTATCCTGAGCTGTGCTTCCATTTCATGAAACAGAAAACTTTGGGGGCTCCAATTAACTTGTATTTTAATTTTATTTTATGTGAAAAGTCATTTACTAAGGTATTTATGTGACCTACTCCCTCAGTTCTTAAAAAATTTCTCAACTATTATGCTCTCAATGAGAGTTCTCTTGATTTTGCTATTTAAAGTTATCACTGACCTTCAAAAAACACTGCTTATCAAGGAAGGGGGTTGTCAATAAACCCAGGAACAAAGGAACAAGTGATTTAAAATCGATGGCAAGGAGGGCATAGTATACATGGTGGTGGCTTGATTAAGGGCAGTATAGCTGAGAGGAATTACTAAACCTGAATGAAAGAAAAACATGATAGTGGGACAAGAGGAAAGTAAAAGAAAATAGAAGAAAAGACTAGGCAAAGAGCATTTATAGAAGTCTGAATACAGACAGACACATATGTAAATATATTTTTATATAAATATAGCAAAATAGACCTATATACATATATTTATATGTTAAGTATTAAGGTAGCAGATGGACATTGGGCCCTACTTAAGTATTCCCTCAATGCAAGAATACTTTGCTTTAATAATCCAGGATTCTGTGATGCTCACCTTCCCAACACAATCACTGAAGACCAAATGGATACATAAGCAAAGGTGGGGAAGAAAGCTGATGGTGCCCAGCTATCATAAGAGACAGCATTTGAGGTCTTAAAGCTTTAAGATAAACAAACATCCATCTAGCTGAGAAGCAACAAAGTCTGTGTAAAAGAAGTACATCAGTCTTTGTGACCATGAGGTAATGATGGGACCAGGGATCAGGCATCAAAGACAGAACAAAAAATCATATCAGTGTGAATGAGGGGGGAGTCAGAATGGAGACTCAAAGTCCATCTCTAGACACTTGCACCTCCCCTTACAGAAGGGTTGCAAGTAAGAGACCAGTCAGTCAAGGTGCAGTAAAACTCTGATGAAACAATTTTCCTCTAGTTTTTTTTTAATGTTTCTCTACCACACCACCACTATCATAACCCTAATTCTACCTTATAAAACTGGCTATAACAGAGCATGTACACTGGTACAGATAAGAGCTCAAAACACAGAGAACCCTGGGCAGATAAACCCCCCCAGGAACAATAATGAGAATAGCAATACCAGAAGGGGAAGCAGGGGAGAGAAAAGGGTTACTGAGCTCAATGATCTATACATAGCCCAGGAGGATGGACCATATGAAAATGAGTTAAGGCCCTGAGCCCTAGTGGCGTAGTGGTTGTGTGCGGGACTGCGGTCCACTGGGTTGGCAGTTCAACTCCAGCAGCAGCTCTCCAGGAGCAAGGCTGGGCCTCCTACTCCCACCAGAGGGCAGTGATGACTGTCCCCCCAAAATGAGTTAAGGGAGACAGCAGGTGGTGTAATACATGAATAAACTTTTTTTTTTAATTATAAAGGGATCATGAAGGAAGGAGGGTGTGATAGCTGGTGAATGAACTGATACCAGGGCTGAAGTACAGAAAAAATGTACAAAAGTGCTTGATATGATGGTTGTATATATGGTTTGTAGTGAGCTTTGTATGAATCCCCAATCAAATGATAATTTTAAAAATCACTGCTTGTCATCTTAACTCTTTTTAGTTTTCTGTAGGGTCCACCAAGGACTATTCCTAGACAAAAGCATCAGGACATAGAGGCCCCTGGGGTTTTCCAATGGTTTGTGTTTTGCCATTAATAGACAATATGACCTTTAGAACCAGATTGATGTCTGGTAGACAAAAGCTTTGGCATCCTGCTTTGGTAAAGATTGCAGTCAAGAAAATGCTATATAACAAATCTACTCTGTGACACATAGGGTCACCAGGAATCCAAAATTACTCTTTGGTAGTGAGTTTTGTCTTTACATGAAAGTTACGGGTCAGGATTGGCTTGATGGCAGGGTGGTGAGAAATCCAGGGTGGAATAGAAGTATGCAGTGTCACAATTCAGACTGCCGAAGGCTCCATAGAGAGGTGATCAGAATGAGAGTTTCTAAGACATAGGGTTTCCTATATCAGGAAAGATTATATATAACAAAAATATAATTAAAAATGTATATACCAATTTACCTTCAGGAGAAAAAAATTCACTTACATGAGTCTTAATTTTAGCCAACCTAAATTTATATCATAGCCAAAATTTCCATCTGGTTTTGATTCATATTTCTATTAAATATATACATATTTGCTATTGTGTACTCTTAGTTACTCAAAAAAATCTTCATTTAATTTCTGTCACAGTGGAGTAAATTTAGAGTCACATTAGCATCAGACTATTCAACTATAAATACCAGTTTTCATGTCTCATAGCTAAAATGAATTTTCCAGCAACTGTTGCCATTAAAGAAAAGTTATCTTCAATACTTATTCATTTTTAAGACTCCTTCCCAATCATTTTTGAAGCTAAGCCTGCTGTGAATAGCCTCCCCTTAATGCCTCCTTCTAGAATATCAAAACATTCTTCTCTATAGATATTTTTACTTCAGATATGCACATTGAATAAAAACTGGCTTTCGATTGTACTTTAGAAGATGAAATGCATCATATAAATGTACATTTTAAGTCTTAGAAATGAATGCATAGTTAAATCCCCAGAGTTTACAGTGAATGCATCCTATTTAAAAAAATCTTTATAACAAAATATGAATAATAGTAAAATTCTTAGACAGTAGTTCAAAAAATGTATAAAAATGTTGTTATATCAAATTCAGAACAGCTGATTTTTCTGCAATAAATAATTACAAAATGAAACTATAATAAATTATGTAGAGTCCACATTCTGTTTAAAATAAGACAAACTCAAACCCAGTGTCATTGAGTGATTCTGGCTCAAAGCGAGTCTGTATATTCTAGAAACTATAAATCTTTACAGAAACAGTCTTATCATTCTGGCAGATTTGAACCTCCAACCTACTAGGTTAGTAGTATAATGTTTACATAACAGCACTGTCAGGATCCTCGAAATAGGATAAGTGATGTTTAAATATATAAAAAATATTTTAAATGTAACTTATAGGAAAATAATAGAAATATCTCAAAATGTGAATGCATTGTGGAAAATGAAGGTAACTAATGACAACAATTCTTAAATATTTTAGAGTCTTAAAGGATTATTGACCCTGTGTCAATCTATCTCCTTTAGGATCTTCTCATTCACTGACCATTCATGTTATCATGTCAAGTCCAAAGAATGTAAGAGAAAGTATCATTCTCATTTTTAAGGAGCATTCCAGCTGCACTCCTAATGTGATTTATTTTTTGTGGTAATCAATAGTATATGAAATGTATTTTTCTGACCATGCAATTCAAAAGCTTTAATTCTTCTTTATCCTTCTTCAGTCATTGACAACTTTTACATACATATGAGATGATTAAAAATCTCCTAAGTGGGAACTCAGTTTTCAAAGTGGCGGTTTTGTTCTGTAACATATGATAGCAGATTTGCCCAGTAAATATGCCAGTTGGTATTTGACTGATGCTTCCATAGCCATTGACTCTGGGTCCCAGTGAAATGAAATTCTTGGCAAGTTCAATCCTTTCTCCATTTATCATGATATTAGCTGTGGGTCCAGTTATGAGGATTTTTGTTTTCTTTATGTTTTAGAGCAATTCATACTGAAGTTATGGTTATTTGGTATTAATTATTATATATTCCCACTTTATTATGTTAATGTTAAGATTCTAGTTGCTATTTTTTTATTTTTGCAACTCTAATATCCATTTAGGAACCCTGAGGTATGTAATCAGTTTGCCATGGACTAATAATCTGAAGATTGGTATCAAACCCAGACAGTTGTTCCACTGGAGAAGGCCTAGTGACCTGTTTCAGTGAAGATTACATATCCACCAAAACAGTACATAGAAATTCTACTCCATAAGGCATGAGGTTGCCATAAGTCACAATATACTGGAAAGAAATAGATAATATCAATTTATATTTGGACTAGATTTAACTTAATTTTATATTTGTGACAAGTGGATAAAAAATTATTACACATGAACCTTAGAGCTATTAAAATAGTTTCTGTGTAATATGTGCATGGAAATAAAATAGCTAGACTTTCTGATTTTGATTTTTCAAAATGTATTTTAAGAAAGCACAAACTTTCCAAACTAAGGCACTGTCATATCAATGACGTTAGCTTAACATCTACATAGTTGAATTAAAATTTTAAGGAGTAGTTTAGATTTTTTAATGTCGTGATTTTTGTTGATTTTTGGTTTAATCTGCTAACTTGTCACTGAAGCTTATATTTACAGGAATTAAATTAGGATAAGAAAATACATTATAACTTAGGTACATGATTATAATGATCCATTTTTTGCTTGTTTATATGTTGTTTAATATGATATTTCTTGTAATTTTATCTTCACATTTCTAAAGTTCTAGTTTTTATCTCTTTCTAAGGCTTTTTGCAATATAGGTGGAGGGTATTGTTTATATATCCACAGAAGACACTACGTTTCATCTCAATGCACCAAGACATGAATGAATACAATGCACCAACCTATATCAGGGAACCAATAGAGAGGTCAGCAGGGCCAGCCCCAATCCCAACTCTCCAGAAGCTACAGCCTAGGGAGAGGGGCATGTCTTTTTAGAGCACACAGGAGAAACAAAGAGGGATGGAGAGTCAGGGGAACAAATTCTGGTGCACCAGGCTCTGAGGGCGATCTTCCTGCTCAGAATAGACAATGCACAGAGAGGACTATAAGGCTGGGTACACCATACGACACAATGTACCTCACTGAACCATAGCACTATGGGGGACAACACTGGGGACACAGGGAGAGAATTGTGCCCAATCTGACCCCATCACACTGGAACAAAACACTAAAGGCATGTAACAGAGCAACAAAGGGAGCCAAGTGATGAAATCCCTGGGGAATACAAAGTGTGGCATCCCATCAGACCCAATTGGAAAATACTCCTAAAAGCCAACAAATAGATGCTGAAATATATATATATATATATACACACACACACACACACATATATACACACACACACACACACATATATATATATATATATATATATATATATATATGCCTTTTCATTTTTGTCAGAGGCTTTCTTTTTGTTGTTATTTTGTTTTTTGCTGTTTGGATTGATTTTTGACTTTCTTTGTTGTTTTGTTTGACTTTGCCTGACTTTCACATGTATTAAGGTCTCTGCATGTCTATCTTGATAAAATAGGCAGGATAAACAATTCAGATATGAAAAGAATGGGAATGATGGTTCTGGGGTGGGGAGTATGGGAGAAGGGGAGGTGGGAGAAATGAATGGGTGTAGAAACCAACCCAAGGAAATGGGAACTACAAGTGAACTAAAACCAATGGAGAGAATGGCCTAGGATGCCTAGTGGGACTTAATTAAGTACAATGTAGCAGCAAGGAATTACTAAACCCAAATGAAGGCCTAACATGACAGTGGGACAAAAGAAAATAGAGGAAAGAACCAGGAGGCAAAGGATATATATAAAGGTCTAGATACAGGCATGTATATATGTAAATGTATTTATATACAAAGAGAAGGGCATAACTCTACATATTTATATCTATATGTTAAGCATTAAGGTTGCTGATGGACATTGTGTTCTCAATTCAAATAGTCCCTCAACAAAAAAGCACTTTGTTCTGATAATCTGGCATTCTGAGATGCTCACCTTCCCAACACAATCACTCAAGACAAAATGGATGCATATGCAAATGTGGTGAGGAAAATTGGTGGTGCTGGGCTATCAGAAGCTGTAGCTTCTGGGGTCTTAAAGACTTGAAGATAAACAAGCAGCCAACTAGCTCAGAAGCAACAAAGCCCACATGGAGGAATCACACCAGCCTGGGTGGTCATGATGTGTCAATGGGATCTGGTATCAGATGTATAAGACCCTGAAGAAATCATATCTGATATGAATGGCAGGAGGAGAGTTGGATGGAGTATAGACCCAAAGTCCAACTGTAGACAATTGGACATTTCCTCACAGAAGGGCCACAAGAAAGAATGCACCATTCAGAGTGCAGTATAGCACCAATGAAACACATGACTTTCCTCTAGTTCTCTCATAGAGCCACTGGAGACTTTGAACTAATGACTTTGTAGATGGCAGCCCAAGGCATAACCACTTTGCCACCATGGCTCCTCCTCTTCCAGTTCATTAATCCTTCTTTCCCCCCACTATTCTGACCTCAATTCTACTATTCTACCGTACAAATCAGATTAGACCAGAACATGCCCACTGCCTCAGATAAGAGCCCAGCCCAAAACACAGGGATTCCAGGATAGATAAACCCATCTGGGCCAACAATGAGAAAAGAAAAACCAGGAGCATAAGGGAAAGGTGGGAGAGAAAATGAGAACCGATTACAAGGATCACTATATAACCCCCTACCAGGGGGATAGACAACAGACAAGTTGGTGAAGGGCAACAGAAATATGACAGATGTAAGACATGAAGATAATCATCTATAACTTACAAAGGGATCAAGGGCTCATTAGGGAAGGGGGGAGGGGGAATGAGATGATATCAAGGGCTCAAGCAGAAAGAAAATGTTTTGAAAATGATGATCACAGCATGTATACAAATGTTCTTGACACAATGGATAAATGTCTGGATTGTGATGCGAAATGTAATAGCCCTTAATAAAAGAATTTAATTAAAAATATCTTTAACAAGGGCTGAGTCCCGGTGGCACAGTGGTTGTGCGTGGGACTGCGGCCCACTAGGCTGGAGGTTCAATTCCCACTTCAAGGAGCAAAGGCTGGGCCTCCTACTCCCAGCACCTGAGGGCAGTGATGCCCCCCACAAAAACAAAACAAAACAAAAAATTATCTTAACAAAAGCTACAAGACACAGTTGGAAAAAAAACTATCTTTAACAAAAAAATTAATAAAATAATTGTTTAAGGATTAACAAATAAATCTTGAACATTTTAACAGATATCATGGACTCTGATAACAAGTGTTTGAGAAAAATGACCTC
Organism: Nesogale talazaci; assembly: GCA_004026705.1. Lineage (NCBI taxonomy): Eukaryota > Metazoa > Chordata > Mammalia > Afrosoricida > Tenrecidae > Nesogale > Nesogale talazaci. The sequence continues at coordinate 85,888 of PVJH01006683.1, forward strand.
TGGTGTGCTGTCTTTGACATCAGCAAATACACATGTATAAGTGTGTATGTGTGTGTGTTAAAAATACTCATGCATATAGAAAGAAAAAGGTTTGAGGATGATGGCAGCAAATGTATAAATGTGTTTTGCATACAATGGATTTATGTACAGATTGTGATAAGAGTTATATGAGTCCCCACCAAAATGATTTTAAAATTAATCATGCATTAATTAGCTAGCAAGAAAAATTCCCCATTCATGAGTTAAGCTTTAGAATCCTGTGATGTAAATTAAAATCTAACTTAAACTACACAATTGCATGCTCTTCTTGCCCACCATTTTGCTCAGTTCTCTCACATTAATGTTTAATGGATGATAAGGAGTTCTTAAGCTGGACATAATATTTCAGAAAGTGTTCATTTGCAATATAACTTTTCAAGGAAAAATGACTCCATAGTAAAAATATGGGGAAAACAGGAGAATTTAGAAAACTAAGACTTTGCTTGTTATGTAAACTCATCTCAGCCCTTTGAAATTCTTAATTTTATGATTTAATTTTAAGTAGTTTATATGTACGTATCCTCAATAAACTATACAATTGTTTTAAGTGTGCAGTTCATTTTAAGTGACATAATAGAACAAAAAATGTAATAGCTAGTCAAAACAAAGACTCGCGTGGATGAGAGTTGAAAATCCTGGACATGAACTGCTTTGTGCATTTGTTCAACTTAGCACATCCCCTCGACTGGATGCCCCCACCCCTATGGGAGGTCCTCTAACAACGTTTGGATTACAGAACAGCTCTCTGCTTCATTTTTTCCTACCTACAAGTGGATAAGCAGAACACATTGTAGAAATATTAGATGCAAATTAGGGTAAATAAATACACAGAGTTAGTTTCAGTCTTAAGAATTTTGTTGCCTAATGTCCTCAAAATTGTATTCAACTTGAAAATCCTCATCCTTTCTATTTTTGCCTAAATGCCAGCATTCATTGTTTCTATGCACTGTGTGTGTGACTATGAATTTCCCATGAACTGATTTTTCCTCTGATCATAATATACCTAAAGAAAGGTTAGAAAAGTTATCTTTGAGCTGGATCAAAATATGCCAGCTCAGCCACTGAAGAAGGGGACAATGGAGAGAAAGAACAAAGAAAAATGCCACCATGTAGTTTCCCTTGAAAGTAGATAAAAAATAATAATCATCATTTTGATAAATGTTCTGGTACATTGAACTTATATATGAAAATGAATTGAGCTTAATGTCTAACTCACATCATATACTAAATTAATCCTAAATGGACAGTATCTAATGTCCAAAACAAAAAACCCAAAAACATTGTTCTATTTAAAATATTACTAAAGTATTTAATTATAAGAATGCATCAAAAATCTTAAGCACTGTAAAATGAGAAACTCCTGCCTGTCAAGAGTCATCATAAGTAAATGAAAGTGAAAACCACAGATGGGAAAAGAATATTCATCATCTATACGGCTGATAGTGTGCTCACATCCAGAATCCAAAATGATGGTAAATGAATCTTAAAAAAATAAAAAAAGAATAAACCATACTCCTGTTATAAGAATGTAAAAGAAGGATGTGGATACTTCACAAACAGGAGAATAAAATGATGAATTTTTATATACAAGAATGTAACAATCAATACTTACCTGGCAGGGGAGACACCATGATAACCTAGGTGGTTTTCCCAGGGGGAGGCTTATCTATTGCACTCCGGGTGTGCTGACCCCTGCGATTTCCCCAAATGTGGGAAACTCGACTGTATAATTTGTGATAGTGGGGGACTGCGCTCCCACTCTGCCCTGATAGAAAAAAAAAAAGCAGAAGAAAAGAATGTAACAATCTACATTGAGAATCTGAAAAATGCAAATTTAGTTTGAACAAAATTACTTAGACACCTACTGCTTCTCATCGTGGTCCTAGGGAAGTTTTTGAGGGTGCAAATCGTGAGGGAGCAGAACGACTCCTCATTCTTCACTAGCAATGAGTGGGTCAAACTCCGAACTTTGCGGTGAGCACCCCAGGACCCTTGAAGATAGCTGGCATGATTACCAAAGTACGTGATGGTTTTACAACTGGAAGGATCCTAGGCTGCTGAGACATAAGCTCTTTGACATCAGGTCTGTTTTCACAGGGACCCGTCACTTAAAAAGACCCAGACACGAAATCAAGTGGGAGGATCGGGAGAAAGAGGAAGACCCTGAAGATGGACTGACATGATGGTTGCAGCATGGGACTCACCGAAACCTAGTTTTCTGAGAAAGACAAAAGCCAAGCAACTTAACTGCTGGCTCTTACGTACAGTCACCGTAACTCAAAGCTGGCCTTTGGACCCCTATCAACATTTTAATTTATTTTTTAAATTTATTTTATCTTCTATCTATTTATTATCTGAACTACTTAAATCTGTTGTCTCTATTTTGAATGACAACTATAACATTTCTATTCCCTATTTTTAGCTTAATATAGTCTATTTTATAAATTTTTTCAAATGCCCTTCATATGTAATGGAAGAAGAGGGCAATAGTATGTTTTCATTTTTCTCCTCAGAAAGCCCCCGTGTCATTGCAGGTTAAGCATTAGATTGCTAACTGTAAAGTCAGTGATTAAAACACACCAATCAGAGAAAGATGAGGTCATCTGCTCCACTAAAAAAGACATACTGTTGAAAACTATAAAGGACTGTTTTAGTCTGTCCTAAACAATTATGATGAAATATTGGTAGCGGGTTTGGTTTTGGTTCTTTGCAACATTATTTTCATACATTTTGATTTTACCTGTGCAATGAACCCTATACTATGCTGTTATTATTTTGTTATTTCATATAAGCCTATTAAGATTATTTAAATAAGGGAAACCTTACTACATCATTCCCAAGTAATTATTCCCATTAGGTGTATTCATTTACATACATCTATATTTCCATGACCTACTGTTTGTCTTTGTACAAGTACTTTCTTTAACACTTCTCAAATTGTGTGGTCGCTGCTGTTAGAGTCCCTTGAGCTGAGTCCCTCTCATAGTTACCCTATTATTACTGTAGGTGCCCTCGAGCCAGGTCAGTTCTAGCAACCCAAGTGCAGCAGACATAAACCCTGCCTGTACGGAACCAGCCTCACCAGAGGAGGCCCTGCATGCAGCCACTGTGTTGATTCATCTTGTCTAAAATCTTCTTCCTTGCTGCGCCTCCATTGTGTCAAGCAGGACGTTTTTATTTTTTTTCCATCTCCCGCTCATGCAGCTACGTCTGTGAGATGAAGTTTCACCACCCTTCTTTCTAAACAGCATTTTATTGATACTTCTTTGAATAAGATTTGTTGGTTCTTTCGACAGTCCACTTTACTCTCAATAGCACCAGGATTCAAATACATAGATTCTTCTCTGGTCTTTCTTAATCAGTGAGAAAATATCACAAGTTTGTGAGGTGGTTGAAAAGACCAGGGCGTGGGTCGGGGACTTCTTTGTCCTCATAGTAGCATCTTTGCTTTACAGAATCTTTGCTTGTGCAGTCAAAGAAGCCCTATATTAGCCCAAACAAATGGCAGTATGCCACTTTCATTTTACATGTTAATAGATATTGAAATCACTAACAAAATGAAAGTGCTGTATCATTCTGTAGTACAAAACAAGTGGAAAGTCGCCACGAGTTAGAGGTCAATAATAGTTAAACTTATTAAAGCCCCTCAGATAGCTGTTCTATAATTCCAGTTTTTTGCAATGGTATTCATAGTTTGCCCACACCATAGAATGTCTTTGTCGAGTCAATAAAACATGAGTAAACATCCTTCTGGTGTTCACGATTTCCTTCCCAGATCCTTGTGCTGTCAGTAGTGATATCGCATGTTTTAAGTCCTCTCGTGCTCTTGTGAATCTCCCTCAATTTCTTTCAGCTCCCCGTGAATATACTGCTGAAATTGTTGAATGATTATTTCAGTAAAAATTTACCTGCATCCAATATCAATAATATTGTTCTCTGATGTGTTATTATATTTTGTCACCTTTTAAGAAATATGTTCAAATAGCAATTACTTCCAGTCAAATAGCCAGTTAGCTGTCTTTCAAATCTTAGCATAGCTGAAGCAGCACTTCTAATGCTTCATTTTCTTACAGAAACATTTTATTCACTTAATATAGAGTTGGATTTTGTTAGCAGGGAGTTTGTTGAAATTTTCTATATCTTTGTCCCTGACGACTATTTGCTGATAACTTTCTTTCTAGTGATGCATTTCTCTTGTTACCAAGTTTATTCTTGCTTAAATAAATACTTTAGATCATCTACCATAGTTACATATATCCTGGAATCATTTAAGTAGAACTGCTGACACGTCTCATATGAATGCTTTGGAGAATTCATCAGTGAAGCTTCTTTGCCTGGACTTTTTGGGGAGAAATGTTCTTTAATGAAAAGATATGTTACTTCTTTTTCTTTGGTGGATATTTGGGTTTACTCCTTTTTTATTAAACTAAATTCATGATAGTTAGAATGTGCCTTTAAAAAATCTAACATTTCTTCTACCTTATAAATTTGTTGCAGTGTACTTTTTCATACTTTTGTGTTATCTCTGTTTTTATTTCTATGAGTTCTGTAATAGGATTACTGTTAATTTTCATATTTGAGGCTGAGTCCTGGTGGTGTAAGTGGCTGAGTGCAGAACTGCAGCCTATGGGCTTGGCGGTTCAAATCCAGTGTTGGCTGGGTAGCAACCACAACCACCAGAGGCAGTGATGCCCACACACAAAAAATTCATATTTGTGCTATTTGATCTACTCATTGTTAGATTTTCCAGTGTTCTCTGATTTGATTGATCCTTTAAAAATACATTTCTAATCCTAAAAAATACATTTCTAATCTTGTTTCCTATTATAGTGCTGTTAGATGAGAAGATGTGTCACCTAGAGCTTAGTCTTATTGATTCTTTCTGTAGCTAACTTCTTATTTTTCCTGAGGTGTTTTAGGAATATTTTGTGTTGTTAATGGGGAAAGGCTAATCAGGATATGTCGCTGGGATTTTCTTTTGCGGGATCTATTCAGTTTGGAATCCTTCAGCTTCTCGACTGGCCGTCTTCACATCTTTCAGGACACAATGGAAATTTACCTCTAACAGGACTTTGTCTATCTTATCTGTTTGCTTTTTCCTTTCTGTCTTTGGTCTCCTGTTCTTGAATTCAGATCAGATAAGTCACTCTTCTTGATGGAGTCCCACATAATTCTTAAACCTTCTTACTTTTGAATGTATATGTGGCATTCATGAGATTAAATTAGAGAATTAATTTTATAATACTGCATTTAACAATTATTTGTTGGGTTAGGGTTATGGTTAGGGTCAGGGCTGGATTAGGAAAAAATTAAATTAAAATTATTTGTTGGCAAGTTGATTTTGACTAAAGAAAATACCTTTATACTAATTTAAACAATGTAACATGCCTGTTTCAGCAATCAATTCCAAGATATTGTTTGTGAAATTCATTTATTTATTTATTTTTAATTGTAATATTTTTATTGAGATATAAGTCATATATCATACAATTCAGTGCTTTAAATATATTTAAAAGAGTTGTACAGCCAGCATTGCAAGCAAGATTACAACAGTGCCTTCTTTCTCATGCTCAGTATGAGGTATTCGGTTCCTTCCAACCTCCACTGGCATAACCCTAAGAAACTCTGTTTGCCTTATGATGATGCAATTTAATCATTTGATCATATTAAGAGGATTTGTGCAGTCATGATCACCGTAAATTTCAGGATATTTTCTTCTCATTATTAACCCCATTCCCCGCATCTTCCCTTGCCAGGCCCCTGTCCAGTTACTGTCTCCATAGAGGCACACCTGGATTCTTATACAGAAAAGCACACAAAGCACAGGACAACCACGTAGAATCACACTAAGCAAATGAGCAACAACGAACCTCATAAACGATGACTGACAGACACACAAACATCAATCAAAGAGAAAAACACAATATTAAAAATTAAAGCACCTTGAGTAAAACTAAAGGAGATAAAGTGATAAAGTATTACAGCTTAACCTAACTACATCTGCCTTAATTGTCATTAAAATGTGCTCTGGTAGCAGGGCGATTCGCAGTCCTATTCTGAGTTCAGAAGGGATTCATCAGAGACTTAATTCATCTGGAACGGTGTGAAAGGCTTTTGAATTTCTCCTGTCAACAATAGCTTCTGAAGACTTGGTTAATATCCTGTTTACAGGTGGCATCCTTATGCAGTTCTCTCCTTCAGATTTGGGTTTTGTTATTTATAACCCTGGAAGCACACAAGCTGGTGTGCTTCTCCCAAGTGGACTCAGTTGAAATCTCATTTAGATGGCTGCTTGTTTGAGAGAAACTCTTAAGAATCCAGACACCATTCTTTCTTATCCCAGGCAATATCCATTTCTTTCACCAGATAGTGCGCTCTTGCATCCATATCTTCAGTGATCTTTTCATGAGGGTAAGCATTAAACAGAGCTATGCCACAAGAACCAATTGTTCTTAGGTGGGGTTGGCATTAAATGTGAGTCTCAATTATGCAAACATATCTGTTTTAAACCTGACCTCTACTTGTGTAATTTCTTTTTTTAAAAAGCAGTCTTTTAAATTCCATACCAACAATTAATGACACGATTTTCAGAATTGCCTTATATACCAGGGCAATGAATGATACTGTTTTCTATCATAAAATGATGATGATGCCTCTAGTGAACCAGAGACATATATGAAGCGCAGATATATATCTGTGACATTTAAATGAAAAGTATCTCTACATTTCTAAAGGAATGCTCTGAATTGCCTAAAGGAATGAGTGACATTAAGAAAAATGACACAAAACAATGGCAGTGTTTAATGTCCAGGATGTCATGATACAGCCATATATACCATTAAATACAATGAAAAATTTTTCAGATGTTACTTTTAAACATACTTTAGAACAGAAGGTTCTTTATATCTATAGGTTAAGAAATGACTTTATCTTTTCATCTATATAAGGTGAAACCAAAGAAGTAACTCTTTAAAACATGAAAGAGATTATGACCCTTTGGAGTTTTGGGGGTTGATTTTTTTCCCCTATCTAATTCCTACCATCTCAGAGAGTGACACTGTGAAGTGTATGCAATGTTTATTGAATAGGGCAAGTTTAAAAAGAAAAGAAAACTGCTGTCAGGTATTTTTTTCCTCTCTAAAAGACCTAAAAAATTATTTGATTCAGAGAAAGAAGAGGCCATGAATTACATAAGGTTCTCCATGGTTATTCTCTTTTCAGAAGAGAATGGACATTAATGCATATGTATTCTCATTAAATGCTTCTGTCAAATTGTTAATGCATTGCTACAGTAAATATATCCAAAAATATGCTGACAGTTAACTTTTCATTGTTGCTCACAAATGAGTCAGTAACAACCTTGGCTAATATCTCAGGTGACAGAAACCATTTGCACAGAACTATGGCCAGTTGCAGCAACCTTGTTGCCCTGAAGCTCTGAGGTTTGGGTGGATCTCCTCTGAAGATTGCAGTCATGAGAGCCACAGGAGAAATGTATCCTCTATTGTCCATGAAATACCTGTGATTCCGATTCAGATACAGGAAAGAGGCAATTGGTAAATTTCAGATATTGTTACCATTCATATGGATACTGATAACACACAGGAAATTCTTAGAAATTCTAATAAACCAAAAAGTAAGAGTTGGAACACTCAATAAAGAACTATTCCTCTAAGACAGAATTAGTATTTTTCTTTTGCACCCTTTGAACTTCATTTAAACTATTGCTTCTGTATATATAATTTAATCACATACAAGTTTTTATAGTTAAAAAGTTTTATAATTTTATAGTTAAAAGAGGCGTGTACAGGTGTGAGTGTGTGTGTGTGTGTGTGTGCGCGCGCCTGAGGGGTCATTGAGCATTACCGGTCATACATCAGCATTTTTCCTTGATGCTATTGAATGCACACATGTTTCAAAAGCTACACACATCATATATGTTTGCACACTGGTAAATAAAATCATTACTTATATATTGTGAAAAATGACATATGAGCCCCCAATAAAATGATTTAAAAATTAAAAATATATAAATAAATAAATTAATTAATTAAATTAAAAAAATCATTATTGACCCCAAAGTACATCGTTGTTATTAGGTACCATTCAGAGGATTCTCACTTATAGCCACCCTCTGTACAATCACTTTGGTCTCTACCCTCCCCACAATTGTCTTTATATTAGAGCCCATAGATGAAGCCCCTGTGAACATTGTTTCAAAGGTCTTCCTCTTTTTGTTTCCCCTCTACTTTACCAAGCACAATGTCCTTCTCCAGGAACTTGTCTCTTCTGACAGAAAGTCCTAAGTAACTATGTGATAGGTGGATAATTTCGTGTCAAGTAGACACCCTGCTAGAAGTTGAAGTCTAGATTGTCAATCAAATGGTACCTTGAAGATATGTCCTTGGGTGTGGAGTCTTTTATGAGAGTCAGGAACACTGGGAACTTCCTCACTCCCCCACTTTGCCTTCCTCTTTTCTGGGAATTGACTGTGCCTCAGAGTCTACTTACAGGGGTGGCCCCATATGGACCACATCTCTCTGGGAGCTAGCAGTATACTACTATGCTTCTGTAAGTTTTGAATCCGTGAGACTGCACCAACCAGATAGTACCTGATGTCTGCTACTCCACTCAGCACCGTCAGACTGAAGCCCTGTGAGTCAGAAGAGGAGTGGGCTAACCACAGATCTGGGCATATAAGTTGGACTGGACTGGCTTCTGACTCTAAAGTTTATTCTTCTCCATAAATGAGTATCATTGGGTGTATTTCTTTAGACAATAAGCTCTAATACAACTTGAAATTAATTCTCATCATCCTAACCTCTAGTGAAAATTCTGAGTGTACTTCTTACAAATAATTTTGTAAAAAATGAAGAAAATAAAAGTCATAAGTTTATAACTAAAATATTGCTTAGTTACTATGAGGCAACCCTTTTTTACTTGGAAATAATAAAGGTCACTAATGAATACCCCTGAAATTAATTCAATTTAGCATTAACCTGAAATTCTTAAGTATGTAAATACCTTATAATTTCCATCAAATTGAAATCTGTGAAATATAACTGTTGCAATTTAATTCTCCAGTTGAATATTTTGATTTAGTTAAATACAAATTTGTTGACATATTATTTCATACATAAGTAAAAGTAATATTAGTTCATTCCATCAGTAAACATGTATGACTAGAAATTTATACACAAGTAGAATAAAACCCCCTGTAAGTTGTACTAGTAGCACATAGTGGGCTGAAATACATTTATTAACACACAAATATTAACATCTTTATTGTTAAAAGTAACCTATTTATGTGACTTTCAATCTTCAATCACTGACAAGTTAGTTCCCAGAGGTATACATTTTAAGACTAGAAATTAAATGTTTAAAATTTTCTAAGCATTTTTTGGACACTGTAGATATACTTTTATTTATGAATGACGTTTTGTATTGTCCTGTTAACCTAAAAATTGGTGACACTCACCCCGTTGCACTACCGAAGACAGGCCTGGTGATCTGCTTCTGTGAGCACTGAGACTAAGAGCCCCTCATGGAGCCATCCTACTCTGCAACATAGGCAGTTGCCATGATTAGAAATCAACTTAGTAGTAATTGGTTTGATTTTGAACATTTTAAAAAATTCATGAGCCAATTTTATTATAGTCTAAAATATTTTAAAATCTAACTTGGTAATGCTTCCTAGAAGTAGAAATTATTGAATATTCAACTAGAGGAAAGATGTTTTAAAAGAGACAAAAAGAATTTGAAAACAATTAAAAAATCATTTTATTGGAGACTCGTCCAACTCATAGGACCATCCATACATCCATCCATTGTATAAGACACATGTGTACATTTGTTACCATCATCATGCTCCAAACATTTTCTTTCTACTTGAATCCTTGGTATCAGTTCCTCATTTTTCCCCTCCCTCCCAGTTCCTCCTCACTCATGATCCATTGATAAATTATAAATTATTATTATTTTATTATGTCTTACAGTGTCTGACATTTCCCTTCACCCATATTTCTGTTGTTCATCCTCCAGAGACTATATGTAGATCCATGTGATGAGTTCCCCCTTTCTACCCCATATTCTCTCTACCCTGCAGGTATTACCACTCTCAATAATGGTTCTAAGATTTGTCCTGGATTCCCTGTGTTTCCAATTTTATCTGTACTAGTGTGCATCCTCTGATCTAGCTGGATTTGTAAGGTAGAAATGGGATCATGAAAGTGGGGTGGTGGTGGTGGTGGTGGAAGCATTAAAGAACTATAAGAAAGTTGTATTTTTCAACCTTGCTACACTGTACCCTGACTGGCTTGTCTGTTCCCCACAACCCTTCTGTAAGAGGATATCCAGTTGTCTACGAAGGGCTTTGGCTTTGGCTCCCCATTTGACACTCCCCGTCATTCATAATAATATGATTTTTTTTTTTGTTCTTTGATGTCTGATCCCATTGACACCAAATGATCATATAGACTGGTGTGCTTCTTCCATGTAGGCTTTCCTTCATCTTAGCTAGATGGCCACTTATTTACCTTCAAGTCTTTAAGACACCAGGCACTATATCTTTTGATAGCTGGACATCAAAAGTTTTCTTCTCCACATTTGCTTATGTACCTGTTTTGTCTTCAATGATCACATCGAGAAGACGAGCATCATTGGGTGTGAGCTTTATAGAACAATGTGTCCTTGTCTTGAGGGAGTACTTGAGTAGAGACCCAATGTCCATCCTCTACTTGATCTATTTCCGTATTATCATATTTAAATACACTTACATGTGCACCTGCCTGTATTTAGATCTCTATAATTGCCCTTTGCCTCTTAGTTCTTTTCTCCATTTCTTTTTGCTTTCTTCTTGTCTCACTATCATGCCCAGCCTTTATTTGGGTTTTAGTGATTCCTCTCAGTTACATTGCCTTTGATTAAGCCATACAAAAAAACAAAAGAGAATGTAAACCTTCAATTATTAAATTCCATTTGTGAGTAAACACAGAGATATAAAATTCACAAGTCCATGGCAAAGAATTTTTTTCTCTTCCCTGGGTATACAAATTCTTAAGTAATTTAAAATGAAGAAGAAAAAAAGGATATAAAAGGTTAGCAATGCATATTATCTCCCATTTCTTATCTAATAAAGATAAAGTTTCCACAAAGCAATAGGGTGTTCATACTCATCAGGGAGCCAGACCATTAAACTGAATTCAAAATGGAGAATAATTTGCCGGCTTTAATAAGCCATATTTAAACTTAAAGCCAAGAAAATAGCATCATATTTTAACAAGAAAACATGCTCACTCACATTTGTTAATAAGTAGAAGTCAGTAACAGGATAAAGAGTTGTACTTAACTGTTATATCTTTAATCAGAACACAAGGTTGGGGGGAATATTTCTAGGGTGGCATCAACTGGAGTCATGCAAAATCTAATCCTATGTGAGTCGTGGTACCAAAATATATGAAATAAGTAATTCACTAAATGATCAATGAGATGACTTTATTTAGGTTTTCACAATAAAAATAACTTTCAATTCTATACAGAAGTGCTTCAGACAAGGAGAAATAATCTGAAGTCTTGTGTAAGAACCAAAACCACAATGTCATCAAGTGATTTTGACATAAAGTGAACCTGTATTGACACTATAAATCTTTGCAGGATTGAGCATGCTCTTCCTTATCCTATGGAGTGATTGATGGGTTTTCAGTGCCTTCCTGTGGTGAGCAGCCCTGTGGTACCCAGCCATGGCACCATCAGGTTTCATATAGGCTGTTAAGAGGAGGAATCTTCAGGAAGAAGAGCTTTTACTTGTAAAGAAAGCCAATCTTCTGCAGAAATCTGTTTTCTGTAGCATGAACGGGTGTCACACGTTACAACTTTCCAGCAGCACAAGTCTCAGATAAAGTTTAACACTGTCAAAAGGACAAGTGTGTTTAGATTTTCAATGTCTGCCCCTTGGCATAGAAATTATCCCAAGACAATAACTATGCAATCACAAAGTTTCTATTCATTGGTTGTCATACTTCAGGGATGCTGTCATTGTTTGGCGTCATTGAATCCATTCCAACCCATAGTGATCATATTCACAATAAAACAAAATACTGTGCTCACAATTGTCCCTATATTTGAATCTATTATTGCCACCACTGTGCTAACTCGTATCATTGAGGCTCTCCCTCTTTGTCACTGCCCCACTACTTTATCAAGCATGCAGTTCTTCTCCAGGGATTAATCTCTCCTGACAATGTATCCAAAGTACATAAGATGAAGTCTTACCATTCTTGCCTCTAGAGAACATTCTGGACAGATTTACTTGTACTTTGCGTAATTCATGGTGCCTTCAATATTTTTTTCCACAAAACCAAATTAAAACACCTCAATTGTTCTTTTGTACAATTTCATGTCCAATTTTAACATTCTTCTACGGCAAATATCATGGCTTGGATCAGGCACACCTCAGTTTTCAGTGTGACGTATTTGCTTTTCAATGATCTCATGATTCTCCTACGGCACAGTGACCTAATGCAAAGTGTTTTTGATCCCTTGACTGGCGTTCTCATAAGGATTTTTGGTGGATGCAAGCAGGACAATGTCCTTGACATCTTCCAACTCTTCTTCATTTATCATGATGCTGCTTTTGATCCAGTACTTACAATTTTGTTCTTCTTGACATTAGTTTGTAATCCCCATTGAAGTCTGTAATCTTTTATCTTCATCAGTAAATGATTCGTGTCCTCTTCACTTTTAGCAACTGAGGCCGTGTTGTCTGCATACCACAGATTGGTAATTGTTCTGCCTCCAATTTAGGTGCCTCCTTCTTGAGATAATGCGGCATCAACTCCTCCTCATAGAGATTGCACACCTATGTCGTGAGGGGACAAAATCCTGAGGCACGACTTTTCTGATTGTAAACCACACAGTCTTCTTTGTTCTGGTCATACAAATTACTCTTGATTTATGCACACGTTCTGAATGAGCACAAAAGCGTGTTGTGGAGTTTTCATTCATCTCAAGATAATCCATAGTTTGTTGTACTCCCCACAACTTGACTTAGGCCACAAAATATAAAGTAACATCTCTCTGGCACACTCAGCTTTCAGTGACATTCCATCGGACATTAGCAATGATATCACTTGTTCCACGTCCTCTTCTGAGTCCAGCCTGGAGCTTTACTATTGCAATTGTTGTTGGGTATTTTCAGCAAAATTGTACTTGCATGTGAAATTAGTGAGAAAGTTCTATACTGGGGCTATTTTGTTGTATCGCTTAATTTGGAATGGGTACAAATTTTGATCTCTCCCAGTCAGTCAGCAGATTCCAGAGTTGTCATCCAAATTTTCTGCCACCGACAAATAAGTGCTTCCAGTGCTTCACCAGCTTATAGAAACTTTTCAATTGTTATTATTTTTTTTTAATTTCTGGAGGCACGCTGTTGGCTAATGCTTTCAGGGAATGTTGTACTTCTTTCTTGAGCCCCATTGGCTTTTCATCCTACACTGCCTCCTGAGTGGAAGAACTGTTATCTTTCAGGGATAACAGACCTGTTTTGCATGTACTTGAGTACATAATAAACCATTGCTTCACATATATTATACTTATTTTTGTATTCATTTTAATTATTGTGTGTAATAAAATAAATCATGTGTTTATTAACTAATGTGGGCTGAGAGTAGAACTAAACCAAGCAAACAAATTTAAATAATTAAAAAATAACATAGCAGTTGAAAAACTATATTAAAC